>VDFB02075321.1:217518870-217532160 GCA_007258455.2 Sequoia sempervirens | reverse complement strand
GGTTCGTTGGTGAACTGCGTCGAAAGTGCGATGAAATGGCCAAGGAGTTACGATGAAGCCTTCATCATAGCCAAGCAACTTCATCATACCTTTTCTATGTTTCGTTGGTGGACTTCGTTGAAATTGTGATGAAATGTACAAGAAGTTACGAAGAAGCCTTCATCACAGCTATAGCAACTTCGTTGTACCTTTTCAGTGATTCGTCAGTTGTGTTCGTCAAAATTTCGATGAAACAATGCAATTTTTTTAAAAAAAAATATTTGTTGAAATGTACCATCGGTGAGAGATCAATCAAGTCGCATCCCTTCATATTCAAATCTCGGGAAATTATTTTATTCGGTCATTTTCCATGTTTATTAGACACCCGTTGAGATGTCATGTAGTTTCGCCAACGCCTTGAGTCTCTTCGACAGTCAATATTACATATCGCTTTGGTGTCACATAGTCTCATCGATGTTCTGAGTCTCGCCAATAGCCAATAGATCATATGTCGCTATGGTGTCATGCAGTCATATCGATGTTCTGAGTCTCCTCGAGAATTATTCCTTTGGTCTTAAGTGTATCGCTACGATTCTCACCAATGATAACTTATCGTTGTGAATTTGGGGGTCGCCAGGACTTTCCTTCAACTACTTAATAGCTTACAATAAAACTTGAGCTTGAAATCAAACTTGAGCTTGAAATTACAAAATAGAATATCATGCCAATTAATTTTACCATTGCTATTCCAGACCTTTAGCTTATGGCAGAATAAGTACCAAATTTCCTGAGCATAAAAACATTCAAAAAGAATATGTTTGATAGTTTCCTGAATCCTGCAAATACTGCAAATTTCAACACTTTCATGGTTATATTTATAGGGATCTATCTATTTCATTAATGTAGAGGTAGGTAAAGGAGAAATAATTATAATTGTAACACTATTCATAGTCCAGTAAATCATGTTCATAATTTGTGTTCAATGGACCTCAGTTTTATCATTATACTGCCCATCTAATACCATATTTTAATCTAGGGTTCAACTATCTCAGATCTAAAGAATCACCTTCAATTAACCATTTAAAGTACTATAAAATAAGGTAAGACTTTTACTTGAGAAAGATTGGGTACACTTGTAGGATTAAAGTTCCTGCAATCATCAGGATTTATTGGCACACAGACACAACCTGCAACATATGAAGTAATGTATGACTACAAGTTAGTGAAATGGTCCTTAATATGTGAGTGGTTTGCAAATTGTTTGGTAGAAAATAAGGTTACAAACAAATCTACATGAAAAATTATGAGGACAATCGTAATCATCCAAAATAGATGAAAGTGCAAAGGAAAATGAGCTACATCTCTAGAGCCTAAAAAAACACATTACAAGAAACATAAAAAAGAAGAACAAACTAGTTTTGGATGAATACAAAATGGTACCTTGACCCAAGTGATTCATATGCTTTCCTGCCACGGAAGGACATTAAGAAGATTTTTGAAATTATCTCGTGAAATTAACTACTTACAGAATAAACCTAGAAACCAATATTATATACCTCCATGTCTAGCCGAGGGTAGGTATAAGAGAAAAAAAATTCTTCATATCAATGCCAAAAAATATCAATGTGTGTGTAGGTTTGTATTACTCAAAATATCATTTCACTTCCTAAGGAAAAATACCAAAGTGATGTTTTAAATTTCAATCTTCACATAGGCTCCCTTATTGCTACACATGCATATACAAACATTATTCAAGATCTAAACTATTCAAATATTAAGGATTTAATTAGCTATAAGATGGAAAGTTGTTGTTTAGACAAAATCCATCATCTTTTACATATCTTTATTCACTCCTAGTGCTTCAGATAATTTTTTTTAAATGAGACAGAAATGTGAATCTTTTATGACAAAGAAAATTCTTAAAAGGAGGGGGGAGAGAGCAAAGGATAGGGGGAAAGAGAATGCTTTAATGTATAGCAAAGTATAACATTTTTATCATTATAACAATGAAACGAATCTTAAGTTTGAAGAATTAATATCATTTACAACATTTATGATCAAGAATGAACGTAAGTAGAGAAACTTTTGCATACCTGCAGATGGTACAAAATTTCATGGTTAATTCAAAGCCTCCCATCAACAACAAGATCCAAATATTTGTGTATCTATCTCAATCGAGCCTCTAAACCCTTCAGAGCTATCAATTTTTCCACTAACCTGTTATGCACAAAAGTCAAATTTTAGAGTTATGTCACCACTAAAAACAGAAGAAATAGAGCTTTGAAACCAAATCCACACACAACACAATGTGGTATTCATACAAAGCCATACAAACAAACTAAACTCAAAACATTCAAATGAAAAAAAATTCAAATTATGATGCAGAGCATGGATTTAGGGTATAAAGAATCATTTTTCTGCCACCATAGTGAAAAGTTAGAACTTTCTTTCATCTTTGCATATTGGTTTGATGATTCAAACGATGCATTTCTTATATTGAAAAGTGCATTACCCTATTGAGCTTCTCTTTGTTTCATGAATAGTTTAATATTCTCTCTATAGCGGGGGCCAATAGCATTGTGATTGGGCTCATTTCCCCCTCCTCACATGTCGCTCTCAATTCCCATACCCAATCATATAGCATTAATCATTCATTCATCCGTGTAATAAAATATAACATTTCATTCATCATCCGTGTAACATATAGCATTCATTCATTAACATATAACATTCATTAATTAACATATTTGCATTCATTCATTAACATATAATATTCATTATTTCAGTTTTTACATATTATCAAAAATATGGTTGTCATGATATGATTACAATCACTTTTTTTTTTGTTTTTTTTTTAAAGATACATAAAGCTGAAGTGGAGTATCATTTTCTAAATCAATATATGTCCCCCCTTTAGTTGTTCTTCCCTCTCCTCGTGATCTTAATGTACGCCTAGTCGTTTGCTCATGACGTGGATGCCGCTACAAGGGGGGGTCTGCTGTAATAAGAAAGAAATGTTAAACTGATATGTTTTATTATTATTGTTACAAGTATTTCATTAATTAAAAGAACATTAGAGTGGTTCTTTTTACCTGATGGGTCCACATCATGTTCCTAAACTTTTGTTATAGAATCATGCTCAACATGTTGAACACCCTCTAAATCCTGATTTGTAGTTGAAACACGAAAGGTTACATTAATTAATACACCAATTGAAATTAAATATGTTTAAGAGAACATGAGGGTGGTCCTCTTTACCTGATGGGGCCACATCATGTTCTTGATCTTCTCTAGCCTGATCATGCTCAACACGTTGATCGCACTCTACATGCTCTAAAGTTGAAACATAAAAGGTTACATTAATTAATACACCAATTACAAGAATTAAATATGTTTAAAAGAACTTTAGAGTGGTCCTCTTTATGATGGGGCCCACATCCCATATTCACGATCTTCTCTAGCCTAATCATGCTCAACATGTTGATCACACTCTACATGCCCTAAAGAATGCGAGGATGCACACCATGACCTTCATCTGCAGGTTTTGCTCCACCCTCACCAGGCTATATTCCAATGTCATGTGTAGTATTATCATTGCTTGAATGTTTAAAACAAATAGGCATTTAATTACTTTATGGTGGAAATTATTATTGAATAGATTGCACAAATTCAATTTTAAATAAACTTTATTGAGTTTATTTACCAAGTGTTGAATGCAATGGAAGGTGTATTTTGCCAGTCAAGACTCTTAGGCATTCAACCATAGCTCCATAGCCTTGCTGGAAGGAAATATTTAGGTCCTCTTCTATGGGAACTTTGTTGAATTTAGAGCCCTACATTTTTGCATAAGATCATGAATTTTTCTTCTATGGTGGGATAAAACCAAAATTGTTTTCAATTTATTATAATTTGGATTCAATATTTCGTTTATTGATACTTACAATTCGTGCAGCTAATTTCATATAACCACCAGAGCCAAGTTTGTGTTTCCCGTGCTTTTCTAGTCTTGCCTTTGTTGCCTTCGATGTGTCAGGCAGCCTATGAAAAGTTTGAAATACATTAAATTATGTAAAAAGAAAGAGTAATTAGTATATAATTACATTGTTAATAGTATCACATACCTTCCTTGGCTCAGTGGTGTCTTTCCTTTTTTTCTTTTCAGCCTTCTCCTTTCCATCTGACACCAGGTCCTTCCACTCCCTCTCTAGAATCATGGGGGGACGCTCGTACTTTTTGTTCTTCTCTAAATGTGACATATATTGGTCCCTTGCATACTTTAGATAGGTACCAACTTTCTTAAGGACCTTGGTTCGGTTGAATGTTTTACCACTGAACAACACAACTAAATAGTTAATGAGCTCATCTTTTAAATATTTATTTTGGGAATTCCATCATGTACATCTAGTGGGCCCAAAGAGCTCCAATGTAATATCACTTAGATGTTTATAAAAAACATCATTTCTTGCAAAATGATCATGGGATCAATAGTCTAAAAAGAGCGATCAATAAGAAAATTTCAATTGGATTATATATACTAATAATTAAAACATTTTAAAGTACCTAAGACCTTCTCTATCTTTATGGGAATGAAATCCTTGGTCACCACAAGTGTGACTGGAAATGTTCCCATACTAGTAATACAGGAAGATCCAAGAAATGCTGCTAAAACATCACCAGTACTAGTGGCCTTTGCATCCCCAGGTACATGTCCTGATGCATGTTCTGGTATGTGTTTTTTGCTAGAGGGTGCATGAACGGATGCCTACATGGTATGTGTTGCTGACATTTCAGACGACAACATAGGCACGGATGATGGGGTTATATGATGTGATGTATGCGTAGGAAGATTAGGATGGACACTTGTACCAACCCTTACTCCTTGGGCAGCACTTGTAGTACCCTGATCATGGCCAGGAGCATCGTGAGGAGGAAAATAACCCTATAAAAAAAACACATTATTTAGTTCATTACATAAAAGGGTAATAAATATAAAACCATGAATGAACTTATGTTATAATTAAAGACCTCATGACAACTTACTTGCAAGTTTTGTAATCTCTCAATCAATATTTTAACCCTCTCTCTTATCTCATCTGTTTGAGGCACTATGAACATCAACTTAACCATTTATTCATTGCATTCATTTCTTCATTGCATATTTTCATGAGCTTTTATCGTGATCGAAGGGTTTGTTGAATGCTTCATGTCATCATCGGTAAATATTGACTACACCTCACTATGGATGCTCTCCTCTATTGCTGGTGCCTTTCCCTGATCAGTCGACTGCAACAAGAATATTAAAAACATTATCGAAATTAACCCAAAAACTTATGAAAAAAACATAATAATAAAACATTTTGCTCATATCTAATTTGTACAATTACAATGAGGTAAACCTGTCTTGAAGATACATCGCGATCTATGCTTTGGGCCAAAGCCTTCTCCGCACGATCAATGTCCCCCTGTGACAAAAATTAAATATAAAAAAACATTACCAAAATGAAACCAATAGACTTATGAAAAAAAACATAAGAATAAAATGGTATATTGGAGTCATTAATTGGAGGTTGGGTAAAATGGTACATAGTACGTACCACCCCCATAGTAACTGTGTTTGTAACTAAGTGATTCAAATTGTAATCGATTAGCAACTCTTCCCCTGCAGTTATTGATTTTATCGCACATACGAATACACGGTTTCCCTCGCATGCCTCGAATATGCAATTGGGTTGCTTATTTGTTGAACCAGGTCGTGTACTGTTTATAAACCTTGCAATATTCCCTGATGCTTTTGGCCTTCCGTCAATGTACATAGCCACTCCTTTATTTTGATCCTTATCTTTTAGTTGTATATAATTTGCTGATAGTGCATACCTACGCATACTTCGTGTTTATCGAACTAGTTGCATCCAATGTTTGTAACTGTAACAGGGTCCAACATACTTCATCAATTCAGTAACTTTGTCGTAACAAACCTTTATGCCGTCCATGCAAAATAGGCCCAAACAATGTAATGACGATGGTGCTATGCAATATATCCTCTCGTTGACACAAAAATCGGTGTTTATTGGAGGAAGTTCCTTTGGTACCCATTGTTTCCATAGATGTTTGTACCTCAAGGGCACCTCGATGTCGCCTATGCTCTCATCATCATAAGAACATGACCCCCCTTCAGCAAGAAAAAATTCCATGTGTTTACGGAATTTTATTCTAATCTTTTGACCTCTAGTTGATCTCCCTCTTTTAGACATAGTACATGTCTCGCTTTACTCTTCTCTTCCTGAATTTCCCTCACTCGAGGAAGACAGATCTGACAAATACCTATTTGGTGGTACCTGCACTTGTAAGGATGTTGGATGAAGTTCTTTCATGGTGATGTGATCCCAAGGTGACATTATGATTAATCTATCATTTCATCTCTAGAATTTCACAGGTTATAAGGTAATCAAGTCTTGATAGATTGCAAGCTATTGTTACTACCGTCCAAATGTGTCCATCATGATGGAGCCTCAAATTTACATCCTAGTTTTCTTTTATTATTGGCTGGTCTTGTTTATCCGAGTGGTGCCTAGGGCTGGAGTTATTACTTTGCTTTCATAAACCCTTGGTTTTCTATCTTTGGTATGGGTATGTTCTATCGTTACTTTTTGGAGAAGGTTTTTAAAAGAAAACAACCTATGTCTCATTAACTCGTCTAAGGCCTGGCCCCTTTTAATAAAATGATAAATATTTTATTGTTGGCCTCCTTTTATTTACCAAATTCTGAGTCGGGCTTGTGCCTTATGTTTTTAAAACAACCTTATGTCATCGACCGTCGTTGCCCTAAGCCGCATCCCCTTCCTTGGGTTTTTTCTCATAAGTAATGTTTAATGTTTTGCAGGGGTTATTTGATGGCCGTTGATCTCCTCACAGATACATCATGACCGCTCCCCGCCATATCGAGATCATGAGGTTTAACCATCGCGATATCGCGAGCGAGCGCCTCGTGTCCCAGGTTGCTGATATCCAAAAAGCAAAAAAAATGATTTAATAAATGCATTGGATTTTAGTGTGTTATCAAGTGGGTTACTAAATCGCCTGAGCGGTGCATGTGTTTATAATCAATGGTGATGTTTTAATCTTGATGAAAAAGCTGCTCAGCGAATAGGCCTTAAGACTGTCCCTTGTTTTACTTGATCGTGGTTACCGATGAAAAGATCAACGGTTGCCCGCTATATCGTGATCCTGAAGTTTAACCATCGCGATATCGCGGGCGAGCGCCACGTGTATTTCCTTAGCGCTGCATATAATGGTGGGCCCTGAGGATGATGTGGAAGGCATTGTCAACATTTTTAAGGAGGATTGTTCGATGATCTGACTAAAACAAGAGATCGACGGTGGAGATTTAAATCTGCGTCAAATACAATTGAAGCCGTTGGCGCAGTATGCAAGTAGGCTTTAATGGCAGATGAGACGTCTATCGGAAATGTTCATAAAGTTCAAGTGTTTAATTGCATACTACTTTCACCACTAAGGCATTCAAGTATTTTCGAAGCAGTCCAGAGCTAGAGATAGAGCTTTCAAAAGCAATTTCGGCAAGAGTTTGATTTTTTGCAGAACGCAAAATTCTGTGAGTTATTTTCTTCATCACTGTTCTGTTCGAATGTGTTTCTTGCGAAAATATTTGCTGTGTTGATCAGGGTTTTTCTGAATTAAGATTTTAGGGTTACTATTTCTCTTGAATTGTGGAAAATTGCAAATTCTACTATGTTTTCATTTTGAGTAGCACTAGTCTGTTCACAATTTGATTTTCCGAGAAGCCCTAGTTGTTTAAAATGGCGCCAACAAAACAGCATTCTTGCCATATTGACTACATGCAGAGAAATATGTATGATGATTTCCTTGACCAATTTCCCCTATCAACAAACGATAAGAGGAAGGGTTTAGTTTTGATGAGAGGGACAGCCTTAGGTGAAGGGTTGAGATATAGAGCCTACAACATTGCAGATGCTAGGGTACCAATGACGGGTTTAGAACTGTTTAGAAGATGGTATGGCCAGCGAAATGCACCTCATCCTTTTTCAAATGGTTGGAGGTATGATATGGGAAATCTTGTAGTACCGAATGTGTTCCTTGATGTTGACCTCCTCCTGGCAGTGGCTGTGAGATATGATCCTATCACAAGGGTTATAAGGGATAATGATGGTGAGGTTTTACTGAATGTAAATGTAGATGTAATTCAGAGGGTTTTTGATTTGAGTGAAAATGGCTCATTCTTGGTCCAAATTGACTTTGAGGAGATGAAACAAGAGTATGCCAAGACTCGACCTCTTTTCAGATCAAATTTGCTTCCTCCTCATCTAGCCAAGGCGGGCAGTTCCACGATTCATATCAGCCTGACTGATCAAGAACCTTTCATGTTAAATTGTTTTGCTAATCATTTCTTGGCAACCTTCTACTCACTTTGCCAAATTTTAGGTTTCAATCCTAATACTGTGATGCCCATTGCCTATATTTTTATGGGGGCTTAGATTCAACATCCCAATTTCTCTGTAGTATATGATTATGCTTCTTTCTTTGCTGAAAGAATGCATGAGGGTTTGCTGAACTTATTTGTGGGGGACACTAATGCTCCTTTCTTTTGGTATTCTTTGTTAATGCACATGTTCTTATATGAGAATTTCAGCTTCTTCTCAGAGAAGATGGAATTAAGGCAAGAGGTAAATGGAAAAAGGCTACCAATACAGGCCTGGAGTGCAGATATGTCTTACAACAAGAGGGATGCTAGCTATGTGCAGTTTGACGACTGCTTTGCTTCTAGGCTTAGGGCTAGACTAATGGTAAATATTCCAAGAATTCCTGAGGATTTGCATGATTTCCTCTAGCCCAAAGCAAGAAGGCCGAAGTTAAAAGTATGTCATAATTGGGGTGACATCATTCCATACCCTGTAAGCACTATCTTAAGGGTTTATGGTTTCCAAGGACCCCCCCATATTCTTCCATACAATGTACCATCAAGAATGGGATTTGCAGAGGTTTTGTGGCAGCTAGGATGCATCCATGAAGATAACCTGACAGGAAGAGGAAAAGAGACTTTGTTCCCTGATTATACTATTGTCTCAGATTTTGTATTTTTCAAGGGTGGATGGGTTCATTTTGATAAATTTTTTGATGATTACCATTTGAAGAATGGATCCATAAGGTTGCATGATCCTGAGGGATTCTTTGCTCTATTTAGACAAAGAATCAAGGGTGGTAAATTTTCCCATGTTTTCAACTTTCCTGAAGATTTGATTAGGAATGAATTTGATTTGAGTAGGCAAGAATTGAATAAAGAAAAATGGATTGCCTATGAGAAATTTTTAGCCCTAGTGCATAAGTTGGATCTAAAGTATGATCCATTAATGGAGTTCACTCCATTTCACAAAAGAATTGATTTTCTGATGAGTAATTTCAGAGAAATCATGAGCACCCTGAGAACCAAGAAGATAAACTTGGAGGTAGATTTGAAAATCTAGGGATTGGAGGTGAGGCCTATGGAAGAAAGGCCAATTTGTCAGCCACCAATTGATAGGCCCTTATACAGAAGAAAAAGAGATAATAGCAGTGATGAAGAGGTTGGAGATAGAAAAGGTAAACAAATAATGAAAGCCTCATCACAATCTGGCCAAGGGATTAGAAAGCCTGGAGGAATAAAGATTATGGATCTTGATTCACCACCTCGGGATGACCCTATGGAGCTGCCACCAGAGCCAAGCCCTAAGAGGAAAAGAATTGAGGAACCACAAGACACTTCAGTGGATGAAATAATTGTCACCGATCAAGACATGCAAGTTGGCACCCCTTCACCTCCTAAGTCAGCACAATTGGTGTTGATTGATATAGATATAAAAGGACAGAATGTTCAGGATGCAAGGATGCTGGCCTGCAAGGCATTCCTGGATGATGATGCCTTTGTGAAGACTCTTGTGTTCTTGCAGTTGGTCTAGAGGTTGAAACTTCAGGAATATCAAGACAAATACAAGGAAAGAAGAGAAACAAGGCCTGACAGGTCTGATCAGGAAAATGATGATGAGGTCAAAACCGAGCTAATAGAGCAGTTCAAGAACCTCACTCCTGATGAAGGAAGGAAAATTGTGTCTCAAGTTGGTGTCCTACTTCTCCCTGAATGAGACATTGCTGATGATGTAGCTTTTAATGCTATCATGCAATCAAAGCATCCTATGCAAGGCAGTGAGGAGGAAGTCAAGGCAACACTACAAGACTCTGCCTTTAGTGAGAAGTATGAAACTTTGGCGATATGGGCTTTAGCACCTCAGGGAAGAAAACCAAATGTAGCTGATCTCAGTCCAAATTTAAGGGGTGGGCTCATCATCAAGAGAGTCCCTGAAACTTCAACAATAGAGGCCACAAGCTTAACACTGAATGTGACCAAATTGGCCCAGAAAACAGCTGAAAGAGATGAGGCTGAGAAGAAAAGCTTGATGGAGAAATATAACATAATGATTGGGGAATATAGTAGGATACAACAAAGAAATGTTGAGTTGCAATCTGAAGTAGATAGGCTGAGATATGGGCAGGTGGGAGAATCTTCTAGTGCCCCTGCTGCTAGAGCAATACCTACTGCTTCAGGGTCATTACCCCCTGTTGTTCCAATCATTTCTATTCCTGGATCCCCAATTCAGACACCTATTGATAGCCCTGCACCAGGGCCAGTTGAAGAAGAGGTTGAGCTTTTTACAGATCCTACCAAAGAGCAGATGATAAACAAAGTTACAGAATTATAGGTTGCCCTAAGGGCGAGTGAGGATAATGCTATGGCCAAGCACAATGAGGTGGTAGACACTGTTATAACGTATTTAAATGAAAAGGTTGATTCTAAGCTACCAGTTGTACATTCTTTGTATTCTTTATTCTTGGAGGAAATTCAAAATATTAACAGAGACAAGGAGGTGATTCTGCCCCTAGTTGAAAAATGGATCCCTAGGGCCATTGATTTAGACATTCTGTTTAAGGCTTCTAGGTTTGATGTGAATAATAGGCCCCAATCATTAAAGCCTACTCAAATTTTTGTGAAATCATTGAAGGGATTCCAGGCCTTGCCTGATGATCTGAGTAAGAAAATTAGGGAATTAATAAAGAATTTTGATGATTGGAATGACACTTTCCTGCCAGATATAATAGATACAAGTGGAAATGTTCAGACATTGCAGCAATGGTAGGAAAAGGCAGAGGAGGTTATTAATGAACAAATTAAATTAATTTGTGATGATTCAAATCATGACTTGCTGGTAAATAGCATGGATAAAATAATTAATACTAGCATGTTTTTGGAATCATTTGAAAGGGAGGCCAACCAGGTTGCAGTGAAGTTCACACCTTACAGTACCAAGATGAAGGAGGTGATGGATTTTAATTGGCCGACGGATGAGGAATATCAGAGTTGGGTTGACAAATACTTAACTAAGGAGGAGTGAAGCGGTGTATAGTACCGGCAACTGACAGCTCAACAATTATGTATAACTAAATTTTGGTTTTGCTCCATGGCGGTTTTGGGTGCAATTTTCAAGGAGTAACAGATGTTGTGGCTATTTTGCAATGAGTGGAATCAACAGAAAGATGCTTCGGGGTTTGGTGGTTGTGTTTTTAGTTTTGAAATGGGATATAGCAGTCCAATTGATAAATGACATGTGTAATTTCTGGCCCGATGCTTGTTGTTCCTTCGTTTTCTATAAGAAGGATTTCAAGGCCAGAAATTAGGGCTGGCAAGTTAGATATTTTGTAGTCGAGTCTAGGTAAAGTTGCAAAGCAAGAAATTGTAAGAACTTTTGTGAATACTATGGAAATTTAGGTTTGGGTTATTTTGTAAAGGGTTTTAAACTTATGAAGATCACATGTTTTATAACAGTACCAGCATTTTAAGCTAAGATGATATATCTTGAGCTTGAGTCTCTCCTCTGTACAAACATATCATGTTTTGAATAAAATAATCAAGGATTATGATGTTCATCTCATCATCTTGATGTGTGTGTTTTCTGTCTTGGCTATAATTCAAAGAATTAATTAAAATGCTTGGATGGAATCATGGATGGGTATGTTTGTAAAAGGATCAAATAAGAAGTATCGGGTTGGGGCAGAAATTGATAATGTTGTAATGCAATATTGTCAGGGATCATATATGCTGAGTATTTAAATCTGTTGTCAAATTGTGACTATTTATAAGTTTGACTCCCCAATGGTATATGGCACTGATCTAAATCGTACAAGTTTGTAAATCTTTGTGTCTGTATGTTTTTTCTTAGGGCTTGTCACCAAATTTGAAATTAAATGACTATCATAAGATACGGAATAATGTTGTAATTATCTCATGCTCCAGGTAGCTGACATTATTGGTGAAATGCCAATTCATTTTAGCGATATCCTATTTTGTTGAGCCATTTGTGGGATTATTTGTAATTTTTTAATGATTGTTTATGAGTTTGGTGCAGAGATCATAAACACATTATAGGGATCACCCTCTTGGGTCTCGCAAAGCCCAAAGTGTAGGAGGTTATTTTAAAATCCTCGTCAGTTGGTCCAGGTCCTCCGAGCTGCCCTTGATTGGAATTGGCAATTCCATAGGTAGATTAGGAGACAAACTTGGTTAACAACATAAAAAACAACCAACACATCACAAATCAAATCTACTTAACATTTTAACTCCCAAACTTAGTAACAAGTGTTAAATGTGACTATGGTCCACCAGTTACACAACCAAGGCCTCAAATGTATTCTCTAATTGTAATCAAAGGACTTTTTCTCTCATTCAAGTAAATAAACTTGAAGGGAAACACCACCAAGTGGTTTATTGGACACACCATGACTTAAAAAATAGAAGGTTTCAATATTAATTCCCAAGAAAAGTTAGTTAAATTGTGAAGTGTACAGTTCTTAAGTCATCATAAGTTTTTTGGCAAAAAATTTTTTTAAGTCATATTAAATCTTCCTATGTCTAATTGCTAGGAGATTTTTGGTATGTTCTAAGGTAGGATGATTGATGAAAGAGCCCAAAGAATAGATTAGAAGACCAACTTGGTTTACAGGAAAAAACACCACATGATCAATTTCATATTATATGTGTTGAAGACTTTAGAATTTCAATTACATTAATTTATGGATATGGTGTATCTATAACACTACAAAACCATATGCTCTTTGCATTTACACTTGCATTTAGAAATACACATTTATATACATAGATATAGATTTCTTAATGATTGATATGTTGCATTTATTTAGAGAGCATCCGCACTGTATTTCTACATTTACATTTAAAATGACACATACATACAT
>VDFB02075321.1:217470790-217518770 GCA_007258455.2 Sequoia sempervirens | reverse complement strand
TTGTTATGCCATATATATCCTCTATTATATAACCTTCTTTTGGGTAGATAATGGATTCATTCCATGAAGGGTGTCGCATCTACTCTTCATTATACAATGAAATATGAATAATAACAAAATACATACGATTAAAGAAGATAAAGAAATTTATTTACATTCCCAAGCTAAGAATAACATTTCCAACTCTATTAGTACTTTGATTCCATCATATGGAGTAGAACCATCACCTTTCAATCATAATGATACTATGAATGGACTCTTGGGTGATGATTGGTGTTTGTTATGTTTTACATCTACTTTCATTGGGGAGTATAAAATCTCCCCATAAAAGCCTATAGAGTTAGAGAATGTTTCAACTCAATCTTATCATTCATATTCTCAAATTGCAAACAATGATCATAGTATTGCTTTCTCTTTAAATACATTTTTTGGTGATGATTGGGGTTTATTATATTAAACCCTTCTTTATCAGTTAAAGTAAAATCTTACAATATAAACCTAAGGAATCTTGTGTTTTATTTTCTCAATTTTCTTCCACATCAACAAATCCAAAAAAATCATCCCATGATGGTGATGATATCTCTTTATCTTTCATCCCTCATGTATTGGCAATATCTAATCCTAATATTTCAATACCAAAAAAAAATCATTCCTGTAAAGGAATCAATTCTTCTCATGAATATTTAAAACAAGACTTCTCCTTCTCTATTGGAATTGGAAAAAAATTATGGGGTTGGATATAAAATACTTTCTAAACTTGGATATAATGAAAAAATAAAACAAGGAGTTAAGGATCATGTGAAGTATACAACATACCTTGCTAAAAGAGGTTTATATTTCCAACTTTCCTCTTCATCTTCATCTCATCATCCATCATCTAATATATTTATAACTTCATATGGCAAGTGAAAAAAATTCTTCATAAGATAAAGGATTGTCTCCTACTCCTTATACTCTATCTAAGCAAGATCATATTTTTTCGAGGATTCTCAAAGCCCACTTGATTACTCCCCCTCCTTCATCATGTAAGAAAATTTATAAATACTATTTTTGTGTAATCATCAAGTGCACAGTTATTCCACTAATGATTGCTAGTCCTTGAGCAATAAAATACAACAACTTATTGATTTTAGTGCTCTTCCATGTGATGATGCATCTAATCATTCTAAATAATGATATCTCTTCTATGGTGGTGCTCATCACTATGTGGAATTTTTAGCTTCATATGTTTCATCATTGTTATTCATGGTGGTACAATCTTCCAAGCAACCTATTTCATCTATAGAAGCAACACAATTGTCTCTTACATGGTTGTCCTTTCCTATATACTTGTAATTTTAAATATGTTATTTTAGTATTTTAACATTTGAAAATCCAATTTCATTTATCATATTTTCATAATTAATTTTTTAATAAATAAAGAAATGCATATAAATATAAGTCTTTTTCACCATTTAAAATCCTAGAAAAAGTTGGAATTACAATTGAGCATCCTAAAAAGAAGTCAATAAAATTCAAGGGTAGATTTAGCAACATTATTACAAAAAATTCATCACTAAAGATCATATTTTCAAGATATTATAAAGAAGGAATCAATTATGAACAAGGAGCTATTATAATAAATCATTCCATTATTATAAAGATATATAAATTATCATCTACATGCTAGCTAAAAAAATCTATTGTTTTATGGACTAACCTATTATAGGTTTTCAATTCATTCAAGCATCCATCAAGAAACCTTTGGTGGAAACACATGGTGTGTACATCACTTTGAAAAAGATTTCATAACAAGGTAACACTATCATTTATTATTTTATCATTTCAGTTAATTATTGGTTTGGCCTCTGCCCAACCTAGGGAATGCCCTCTTGATCATCATAATTTTGTGTACATGTAGGTAGAAATACCAAATGGGGTTTTACTTAGGAAATCCCCTATACAACACAACCATTTCCCTTCTTTTTGTGTGTACAGGGTCACATGGAACATAGAGAAAACTATAACCTACCTTTTAGACTTTTCAAACCCAAGAAAAGTAGCTTTTGTAGACAAGGGAGATACAACCCCTATCCACCCAATTTAGGCTCAAGTTTCAATCACAAGTTCCTCTCTATATCTTCTCAATTTTGTAATTGTTTTGATAGTTTTCATTTTTTATATGCAATAAATTACATTTTCAAATCTAGAGTTTATGTTAAATAGGCTTGTTAAAACACAAATCAAACTTCTCTTTGTAACTCAAGAGAACCAAACCCTAGAAGATTGGATCTCCCTTGTGGAAGCCAGTCAATCATTGAACCCTAATTGGTTTATGTTTGAATATAGAGGGAAAGTTAAAAAAGTTTGATCCTAGTTAATCTAGTTGGATCTAAGATCTCTTTTCCTTCTCTACAAAATCATAAACATATATTAGAATTTTACAAAATTAATATCATAAAAAGACATTGGTATTTTTCATTATTAACATCTTGAAAAAAGAAATTAAATTTTTTCTTTTGTTCCAAGTTGAACTCTAGTGCCATATGAACTTTCTTCATGATCTAATAAATTATGTATATCTTGTGGTGAATTAAATGCTAAAGGGTTGATTCAGAGTGTTAGTGTATTTGATGTATATACTTCACAAAAATTAAAACAATAAAGAGATCTTATCTTATGAAAATATTCATTTTTCTTAAGAGATAATTCATAATTTAAATTTCCTTAAGGGAAATGTTACCTAATTTTCACCCGCAGGCTCAATCAGGTAGGATAATCATGTGATAGATCTTTGAGAGGCCAAATGGAGCATTCAAAAGGGAAAAAGTCATGAATCTGATGCTAGGTTACAGGAAACTCAGTTTGGAAGCCTGCCATGTTCAGGTTCGGCATGAAAATTCTCTAAGGAGAAATCGGCAAGACCCCAGGAATGTCACAGCGAGTGGAATTCACCTCCAGGTTCCTATCGGCAAGACATCGATCATTGTCCCAATGAAAAAAGGTTATGCATATCGGCGAAGGATAAAGCCTTCTCCATAGAGTCTCGGCAACTTCTTGAAGTCTCACCGAAAGGAGGCGACATTGGCAAAGCAGGCTAGCTTCGCTGTAGGGTCTCGCCAAAGTCAAAAGGTCTCCCTGACTCTAAAGGCTCTCGGCGCAGGAGATTGACTTTGCTAAGAAGTCTCGGCGATAAAGAAAAGTCATGCCGACTGAAATGGGCCCTCGCCAAAACAAAGCGTCTTCGGCATGATCTCTCACCGACACTCAGGAGTCTCACCGACAACAAAAGACCTCGCTGAGAAAGTTTGACTTCGGCAAGAGGTCTTGCCGAAGAAAGGAATGTCTCCCCGACAGGAAAAAGAGCTCACTGAAGGATTTGGATCTCAGCATAATGTCTTGGCGAAGGAAAGATGTCTCCTCAACATAAGGTAATATCGACATAGGTCTTGCCGATCCATCAAAGTCTCAATGAATGAAACGACATCGGCAAAGCAGGATTTCATCGCCACAAGGTCTTGGCGATTAGGAGATGACTCACTGATGGAAGGGGGACCCCACTGAAAGAAATGGATCTCGACAAAGGATATTGCCTTCGACATAATGTCTTGCTGAAGGATAAAGGTCACACCGAAGACAACAAAGGGGCCTAGCCGAGGGGTCGTATTCGGTATAACGTCTCGCCGTCGAGATAAGGTCCGGCCGAAAGGAAATGTCTCGGTGATAGAAAGTAGATTCGCCATAAGGTCTTGGCGAACGAGGCTTGTCTCCCCAAAATATTTCGTGCTCGCCCAAAGATAAAGAGATCGGCGTGAGGTCTCGTTGACCTAGCAATGTCTCCCCGACCGAAGAAAAGTGAACTCATCGCCGAAAGGATAGGGAGCTCGGTGAAACGTCTCACCGACCGGTGGGAGTCTCAGCGAATTGAGGGGAGCTCGGGCAGAATGGAGGAGTTCGGCGTAAGTCCCAGCGACAAACAGGTAGTCTGGCCAAAAGATGTGAGTTCGAGGATACTAGAGTGTGTTTGGCAAAGGGTCTTGCCAATAGGCCAAGGTTTCGGCGATAAGGCAGGAGCATAGCGAATGGTCATGTTTTCGGGGAATGTCTCCCCGACCAATGGGAGTCACATCGATGGAGATCTAGAGCTCAATGGAATGAGATGTCTCGGGGTGAAATCAGTAATGTCTCACTGATAGAAGATGAAGGGTCTCGGGGTAGCCTCTTGCTTTCGGTAAGATCTCTCATCGTCACTCAAGTGTCTTGCCGACAGAAGGAAAGGAGCTCGCCGAAGGATTTGGCCTTCAGCATAAGGTCTCAGTGACCCGTGGATGTCCTGCCGACTAGGGGGATGTCTTCGATGTAACATTTTGAGGTCGTGGAGAGGTTTTGCCGACCCAGGAGGTCTCGCCGAAAGCAAGCTAAGCTCGCCAAGAGTTGAAGACTTCACCCTGAGGTCTCACCGAGATGGCAATGTCTCGCCGACCGAAGAGAAAGTAGCTCATTGCTAAAAGATAAGGAGCCTGATGAGAGGTCAGGCCGACAGGCCAATGTCTCACCGACAACAAAGGTTCTCACCAAGAGTCTTCCCGAAATGAAGAGTTCACCGAAGGAAAAGGAATTCTATAAGATGTCTTGGCGAATGAAGGTGGTCTCAACGATGGAAAGCGAGAATCGACTTGACTAGAAGACCTCGCTATGAAGTCTTCCCGACTTGCCAGTGTCTCACCAAAAAATAGGGGGAGCTCAGGGAGTTGAGGCGTTCGCCAAAAGGTCCTGGTGACTAACTGAAGTCTTGCCAAAGGAGAACCAGCTCGGGGAGAAGGATTCAACATCACTAGGAGGTCTTGCCAAATGCAGAAGGTCTCCCCGAAATGGATGCCTTCGCTAAAGAATATGGATTTCGTCATGATGTCTCAGTGACAAAATTGTGTCTTGCCAATGGCTTCAGTGATATCGGTATGACTTTGCGAGCTCGATAAGAGCCTCATCGATAGTGTCATGTTATGCTAATAGCTTCAGAAGGGAATAATCGCATCGGTCAGATACTTTCAGTGTCTCACTGAGATGCAATTCTACAGAAGGAGTTTTTGACTGCCTGAAGAATTTGCGTGGAGTTTACTCGACCAATCAGAGAGATCTGAAAGTGAGCCATGGCAGTCTTACCAGGATGAAGAACATCAACAGAATGAAAAGCGACGTGTATCTATTATGAGCTCAGAAGCATTCAAAGCACTCGCCCGAGGAGGTTCAAGGCAAACACGATACCAGGAAGTAAATGCGGTGGTTGCAGAAAGATCTGAAGAAGGCTTCTCCGGGGATGACTCTTCACCGACCTGGACACGCAAGGTGCAACATTTATTTTCAATCAAAAGATCTAAGGGGCGGATCTTTCTGAGCCCAAATATTTTTTGTAAGCCCTAGGGGGCCGACACATATTGATATATAAGGAATTTTTTTCCTTTTTGTAGATAGTTCGGATTATACACTCTGAAGAGTTAGTGATTTTCTATCAATCCTTCCTCGACTAAATGTATGTGTTGTAACTCAAACTGGAATCTGGAATACAACACAGAGTTTACCTTGGAAGCTAGTGTGCGTGTTTGTACTACTCTCATTTCTGTATTTTTCCTTTTGATTATGCAAGTCTTTAACTGTGTTTTATAAGTTTACATTCATACCTTAAAGTTGTGAAATTTATCTTTCCTTCCTAAGATGTGTATGTAGATCGAGCCTGTTAAGATTGATGCATATATCTAAAAGAAGTTGTGTTGAGTATGTGAAACGGTTGAAGTTAAGTTTCCCAGTGTATGTTCATCTAGTTTCATTCCATAATTCCTCATCAATTCGGTGTATCACCATAGTTTAGTTTCATTCGTATGCTTTCCTTCTCCTTTTACCCTTATAAAATTCATAGTTTAGGTGATACCCAAAGGAAGTCGGCCTTCTCCGGAGGTTGACCTCTGTCTACAAGAAACCCACATCTTTAGAGGTCTCCCAATGTTACACTGAGGTGTTGAACATCAGAGTTCAACAAGGGTGCAATTTCAGGAGATAACAGGAAAAAAATCTATATTTCTCTAAGTTTGACAATGGTTGACACTAAAATGTTGCTAACTTGAAGATATTATATATATCTTTGTATCCTTTAATGTAAAATTTTATTATGGGACACGTTGCATGAGAAACATTAATGGTTGTCACAAGTTGTTGCATAGTTACACTATTGAAATTATTCTATTGTTGTAAGTTATGTTCTTGTGCTTTGATTCCATGTGTACTTTCCTAATATTCTTAATTTAATGTGTTAGTGGGAGATCTTAAAAAAAAATTAATATCCTCCTTTTCTCTGAAGCAAGAATTTTTTTGATCAGTAAGAAAGAATTATATTGATTTAAAATGAAAAGATTACAGAGATAGCCATCATGGCCAAAATGCAAGACTACATATGTAAGTAATTTATCAACCATATTTTTGCTAAATTTTGTCACCTAAAATTGGTAAAGATATCAGATTACTCTCAGCTTAAGTTGCCTTCAACTTTATATTTGATGCCGAATTGCAGTTGCATCTTAATCTGAATTAACTCATTCTTAATAATTTTCTTTTTCTTGTTTTGCACTTCATGCCACTCCTCCCCAACCTCATTATTTTGCAAACTTGTGTGACCATTAGTTTGAGATGCTACCAGTGAAAAAAAATTCAGGATGGATGATTTTGTGCCACCCATTGCAATTTTTGAAGAATACTTGGCATTTGGATCCGATATTGTAGATCGATGAAATGCATCCAAAGGATTTACACTGCGTATGCTTGCTTGAAGAGGTTTCTTTTTGTTCACTTTTTCCTTTGAAGGGTGATCCAAAGTTTGAGGTTATTTGGTATTTATATCCCCATTATTGGGGGTAGATTTGTGACTCTGTGAAGATTATGATTTTTCAACCCTTGCTTTAATTAAGTAATGTTGTAGTAGGGCATCACACCACCAAGACTATTGTGCTGAGTTTTTAACAATTTTGGAACAAGAATTGGCCATGTGACCTATTTTGAAGCACTTCCTACATCAGAAAGGTAAACCTTCATAATCCAAAAGTTGATTCCAACTACAATCTACAAATTTGAAAGTGATATTCGCAGGTAGTTCCTTTGAGGTGTCAATGTTAACAAGGATTCGAGCAAATGTTGTGTGGGTGAAATTGGAAGTGTCTGAATCTACTACTAGGAACCAACCTAGTGAATCACTAATTGCCTGAAAGTAATCTAAAAACCAAAATTGTAATGAAAGATTTGGGAGATGAATCCAAACAAGCTTCATGGAGAAGGATTTGGTAGAAAGATTAAATTATGGAAACCATGGTTTGAGAAGTAGGATTTTTCCCCAACACCATTTCTCTTGTAGAGTGGAATCCCTATCCAGTTTGCAATCAGACACCACAATAAAAAACCCTTGTGCACAGGGGTAGAATTCTACATTTCCTTTGAGTGTAGCGTACCTACTGATGAGATCTAGTCATGTAAATCTAGTAATTTTGGCCAAAGATAATTGAATTGCCTAATCAAACCATTAAAAAAAAAAATTCTTCCCTTAGCAACCTCTTTCTTGAGTTTCTTAGACAAAACCAAAATGGGAGAAAAGGGATCCCATTTGATAGGGGTTCTAGGATAGGCCATATAGGTCCCTTGTGCATCACTGGTTTGTTTTCCCTTGAATGGCTAGGCATCCCAATCTATAGACTTAAATTTCTTATCTTGATACAAATCGTCGGTAACAACCCTAAAGGAGGGCCCTTGCTTCATTTTTAAAGTTGTTGATCCAAAAGATCTGTTCGCTGAGCGAAGATTTGGATTTGAAGTTCTTGAGAGAGGATTTTGAGGTGTCCCATTGTTGTCTCGGTACAATGTTCCCAAAACCCTAGCCAATCGAGAGTAAACCCCTGATGTTTGTGTGGAGGTCTTCTTGTCCTCATCAGGAACCAACAACGTGTCCCCAACATAGGCTTGAGGGATAAAACAGGGGTTTTTTTCCTTAGCCAAAGAGTGAACTATTTGTGGTGTCAGGGAGGTAGCAGAAGCAGTAAAACCAGAAGCAAATTGTATTTTTAGTAGCAAGCAAATTTTTTTGAATCATGATTCTACCTAATGAAGAATTTTAATATGCCTAAAGAAAGAAATTTTTATTTAGTTGATAACTTGATATTTAAAACTGCATGAGGTACTCTGCATGAAGCCAATTTCCAATCCAAATAAGATTTTCAATGGATTTCATATATTTTGAATGATTGAGGTACTCTGAAGTGATCTGCATGAAGCGAAATTTCAATCCAAATAACATTCCTAGTGGCTCTCCCATGTGCTGATGATGTCTCCAAAAAATCAATTATACCTCACACATGTAAATGGCCTTAAATTCCAATTATGCTAAGATTTCAATGCATTCTCGATCAACTATAATTAATGATCAAGTGTTGGGTTAACCTCAAAATTTTACTATAAATAGGGATGGTGAGTTCAAGTAAAATAATTCTTAAGCCAAGAAAATGATCTTGAGTGCATTATTTTAAATCTTGATTAAGTGTTTTCAATTTGTGAGGTTAATAAGGAATAGGATGATGTTGTGGTATTTTTGGGGATACTTTAAATTCGCCTACCTCTAGTTATCTAGTTTTAGAGTAAAAGAGAGACCAATTTCTTTTAGAATGGGTGGATTTGGAAAGAAGTTGACCTAGTTCACCTAGCTCTTGAGCCAAGTTTTGAACCAAAATGAGGAGCTTTGATGGAGATATAATTCCTTTTACAAGGAGCACAACCATAAAAGTAGTTTAATCTTGTCTTCATTGAGACACAAAAATCTCACATACTCCATTTTGACAGAGTCCCTCAAAGAGGAATTATGGACTTTCAAATTCATTCTATTCTATCTTGGTGGCTTGGAGCTACCTGAAGATGGTGGTAGTAGGTTGAATACCCCTTTAGCATCTTCTACATAATTCTAGTTGGTACCTAGGATAGGTGCATTTTCTATATTCATAGATCCCATTTCCCAATCATGGTCGACAAGCCCCATGATTTTAAAATATTATCTCCATCATATAAAACCACTACTAACTTGGTATCAATTATGTCTAATGTAAAAGTTTCATGTATCATTTATACAACAGCTTTCATGCTCTACTCATCTTCAAAAATGGATGTAACATTTTAATTCATTTGTAATAAAATAAATGGTTGTTATTCTTTGTTATTAATTTGTAGTAATATCTTTCATTGAGAGTAATTAGAATTAATGTTATCAAATTTCAACAATCCATGATACTATCACTTTTTCCATTTTGCAATTATTTAAGCTATATTTTTAAGTGAAAAAAATTACAAGAGAAGGATATAATAATATAATTTAATAATAATAATATAATACTAATATTAATATTAATATAAAAAAAATAAAAAATATAATAGTATAATAATAAAATATAATGTTGATAAATTATAATTCAATAATAATAATAAAATAATAACAATAATAATATAATACTAATATTAATAATAATGTAAATTAAAGAACAATATAATACTAATATTATTAATAATAATAATATAATAATACTACCAAATCAAATGTGTAACATACAATCTCAAAATCCTTGATAGTATTGATTCAAAAAATATTGTGTACAAAAGGAGACATGAATACTGATGAATATCACTCATATGTGCCTCAATTTAGACTATATATTGATACTATAAGCAAAAAAATTATAATTATTTTCTCTTGAAGCTAATACTTGCTAAAACTTATCTAGCCCATCACAAAACATATTTCCTAGAATCCCAAAATGAGGCAATTGATGCTAAACATGCCACTCCACCTATTAGTATTCATTGTAATTTTATTTCTCAAGCCATGAGTTGTAGTCATCCTTTGTTGGCCACTTGAAATAAATTTTTTTTGGACTTTATTGTTATGGACATTATACTTGGCATCCATAACTTCCTTGGTTTCCTGAATAAAATATCCAAATTGAATTCCAACATTATTAACTCGTCAATTGAATTATTCAATACAACTTCAGGCTTACCACTTGAGTAAATAAATGAGCCCATAGTTGGGATGATAGTCCAAAAGTCCTCTTTCCAAGCTTGCAAAGGCTTAATTATTCCATAATTATCCAGTATTTTAGGCATCAACCCCATTTCCAATGTTTTAAATGCTTTTAGTTTATTCTTCAATTGGAGATCCAATTTATATTGGAACATTGAGATCTCCCCTAATAGCCCAACACATTCATTGGTCTCTATGATTATCTCAGGGGCACTATCGTCAAATTTTGTAAATTTGGAAATTTCTACCATCATATTTTGTTTTGATTATAGTGGTCTCCGAGTGTAGATACCAATTTCCCTAGTTGTGATTTATTCCCTCTTTATGATCTCTCTCCTTCGGCCTTAGGAATTTTATTATGTTATCCAATATCCTATATGTATATTGAAATCCAAAATTCTCTAGGACCACTTTAGCAAATTGTAGTGTAGAAAAATGTATCTGTTTACATTTTAGCACTTGTTTGGGCCCTCCCTAATAAAATTGAACTTCTTTATGCTTTATTTGGTCCTATTGTGCATCCACAAGCATTATTTAATGCATCTTTCTGAGGATAATCCTGACACATATCTAATAAACAACCATGATTTAATGTTTTTTAGTTGTTTGTTTCATATTTAGTGATCTAGGACTCATACACCACCTTGGGTGTATGGGTCCCACCTAAGTTTCGGGGCATGAACCTAAATTTGGCTTTGAACTTAAATTTTCTTGAAATTTGTGTCCCAAGCTTAGCCTATTAGGACTCATACACCTTAACTGGTGTATGAGTCATGCTTAGCTTGGACCTATTTTAAATTCAAATTCTTGGCAGTATTTTATTCTCTTAGATCTGATGTTGGCTTGTAGTATTGTAATTTCGAGAAATTTGGCATAAACAAGTATAAATATAAGGTTATTCCACATATTTTATCCTAGCAAATTTAAGAGATCAAGAGAATTCAAGAGAATTCAAGAGTTGATTATCAAGCATTTTGGAGCTATATTCAAGATTCAAGCATCATGTCAAAGTCATCATGCATCATGTGTGTTTTGAAGCTAACATTTTGATGTAGGGTTCTTATGGTTCAAGCAAGCATTCAATTCAAGATCCATATACTTAATTCAAGATTCAAGATCTACATTTATGCTAGCCATTTCATACAAGTTTGTAGCCTTTGTTACAATGGTTTGGTGAGTTGAAACATAACATATTTCTTCATTCATCATTCCTTCATTTTATTTGATTTCATTTCAAGGTTTGATTACCAAAACGGGGTTTGACCAAGGAAAACCCCTATCAACTAACAAAACAACATTTTCCCCTCTCTTTGATGTGTGATTTGTATATTTAGGTTGAAAATCCATCAAAGAGCATATTAAAGAAAATTTTCAAAGTTGCAAAGTCATCAAAGTCGCCACCTTTCTTGTGAGATCACAAAAAGACCTATGGGTCGAAATTCAAGGTTTCAGACTCGAAGATCGAGAAGGAGAGAAGCTACAACAGATCACTAGAGGATATTAGAGTTTTAGATGAACCTTGATACTGGGACTAAATCACCACTTGTGGCGTATGAGTCTTAGTATACTAGTTTTTAGAAATTTTCTATAGATCTTGGTTTCCCAGTTATAGATTCTAGATCCAACCCAAAACCCTAAACTGGGACAAAATCGCCCAGCTTGGTGTATGAGTCCTAGTGTGTATTAAATGTCAGTATTTTGGGATTTCAGAGCTTATTTTAGACATCTTTAGCTTTCCAGGTGCACCTCTATTCATTCTGAGTCCATTATGCTGATTTTGAGTTTTATAATCTAGGTTACATAGTTACATTTGCATATCATTTGCATCTCTTTCTTTCTAAGCCTTTGCTTAGTGGTGAACCCACTTTAGTATTTAATCACACCATAGGATACCTTATATAATATTTCTTCTCTCACTTGGACCATTGGATTGTGACCTCTAGGGTTTCCTTGAATGAAATAGAGAGAAAAAAGGTCCCCCCTTGTGTGTGTTACATCTCCTAATAGGTGGAGCACAATCCCTATTTTCTAATAGGTGGAAACCTTATTTCTGATTTAGAATTCATCATAGTCCTAGATCTAGCTTACATTAACTTTGCATTAGGTCTTGCATTAGTTAATTTGTATTTAGGGCTTCTAAATCTTGCATTAGTGAAAGTGCATATAGGTTGCATTTTTGCATATTCCATCATTGAATTTCATTTGAAATTTGTAATTGCACATAGTCAAGACATCATACAAACTATAAAACCTAACATTCACTTAAAATTACTAATTTTAGTGCAAAAACCCTAACCTAGGACTCATATACCCCTCTAGGCGATTTAGTTTGAGTATAGGTTGTTTTACTTGATTTCTGGGAATTCTGTGTTGACTATTTTTTAGCATTTGAACCTTTGAAAAACCCTAATTGGGACTCATACACCCCTCTAGGTGATTTAGTCCCATGTCAAACCTAAAACTGCATTTTACAACATTAAAAACCTTGTTTATGTGCTTCTATTTGTTGTTGTTAGATTTTTGTTTCATTTTACTGAGCTTGTGTTTCATTCATTTCATTGGCTCTAGCATAATTTGGTTTCATTTCAAGTACATTTGTAAACATAAGAATTAGAATTAAAGCATATTAGTTATCTTGTGTTCATTGTATTTATCTTGCATTCATTGATTGTCCCTTGTATGAGCTTTACAACTTGGTGTCCTATTGCTAGTACTATAGTGAGATGTAGTTCAAGACTCATGTCGTCCCGTGATAGCACACTCGTCATGGATCTTGGGTTATCTAGATTTTTCACTCATAGTGTTGACTAAAAAACATAATCCAAATCCATGAAGAGTTAGAAAATCTACAACATCAAGTGAGTACTAAAAACATTTCCAACACTACTATTCCTACCATAGATAACATACACCACATGATTAAAAGTGAAGGAGTAAAACTTGTGTGTAACCTAGCTCAATTTTTTGGAAAACATCTTACCTCAATGACTACTAGTGCTGAACCTCCAAAAAATTTCCAAAGTTGAGGAACCCAAATTCCTCCTCCTACAACCATTTCCTCTATTCCTACCTATATCAACTCTCAAGTTACAACAATGATGCAACCTACTAGTAATATCTTTTCTACCTTGAGTATTTCTGCTAGCAATCCTTGTACCTTTGTGGCATCTCACGTCATACATCCTACCACTTTACCTCCCATAAGCATTCAATTCACTTTATCCTCGAACACATATTCACCTCTATCTCAAAATACAACCAATGATGCCATCCTTAACCAACTATTGCAAAATGTTTCATCCCTTCAAAAGAAAATTTCCACCGTAAACCAAAATCAAAATGGCCAACCATCATACTATGTCAAAAGCAATCACTTATACTTGGAGATATTGAGAATGCCAATACCACAAGGCATAGATATTCCTAGGTTTGAGAAATATGGAGGGAAAGGAGGCCCTTCTGACCATTTTCCGACTACATTGCTCTATGTAGTGATTTTTTCCTTGAGGATAAGCTCTTGGCTAAGCTTTTCCCTAGGTCCTTGAAAGATACCACTTTAGAATGGTTTTCTTCCTTACTGAAAAATTCAATTTGTTCATTCAATGAACTTGTTGAATCCTTTATAAACCATTTCCAAGTACACATGACTCCTAAGATGAGATTAGCTGATTTGATGAGATTTAAGCAAAATGATGATGAAAAAGTTATTGACTTCATTTCACACTACCAATCACTTTATTCCCAAATCGACGTAAAGATTCTTGATCCTCACCTCCAATGGATGTTCATTGAGAAATTTAAAAATAAGTTACAAGATAAGCTTGGCATGATGAAGTTTCCTTCCTTTATACACTTGTGTACTGCCCTTCGTGATTATCAAAACTTGGTTAGTAATCATGAAACAAAACCCACATCTAGCCATCTTGATAAGTTTGAATGCACAAATCAAAACAATTATCAACCCTTTAGAAAATATAATAAAGGATTCCTTCAACTAAATCCCCCTCAACCAACTCAACATGTTGATACCCAAGTGGCTGCTATAAAGAAGACAAGTCCTTTTACATTTGGGGATCTGGCTAGACAATTTACTCCCTTACCCGATACCCTCCATAACACAATGTTACAACTTGTAGAACATAAAATGATCACCTTACCTCCCGTTAAAAATCCTGATCCTAATAAGCCTTTACCTCCAAACTTTAGATCAAATATCTATTGTCATTATCATCGAAAAAATTGACACAACATAGAACATTGTAAGAATCTTAAACATCTTGTACAAGACCTCATTGATTTCGGTTGACTTCAAATTGGAGGTGTTAATAATCAAGGAAATAAGTCTACTTCCCCTCCTAACCAAAACTTAACCCTATTCCAAACCATGATATTTCATTTGTCAAAGCTATTGAAACTAAGAAAAATGGTGTGATGAATGTTGATACGGATGATGACAACATGGATACTATTGAACAAGGTCCTATGGATACTAATGAACAAAATCTTATGGATGGTTTGATTGTATTGATCAAAACTCAACCTTGTAAGGGCCAGAATAAAAATCCTTTTGACATTGCTTTCTCATCTAAAGATATGATTAGAAATGCACCTAATGGTCCTCTTTACATAGCCAGCTTAATCAATGACAAACCCTCTAATGGGATATTAATTGATCCCGATTACAGAGAGAATGTGATCACTAAAGAATTCTTACTTATGCATGAAATCTATCAAGAAACATATGATCAACTGAAATCATGGATAAAAATACATAATGGTTTTGCTTTCCCTACAATGGGATCAATCACCCTTCCTTTAAAAGTTAGACCGAAACAATTAGATGTCTCATTCTCCATCACCCCAATGTTGGATCAATTCCATGTGAAGCTTTGTTATCCATGGCTATGCTCCATGGAAGCTATCCCATTGGTCATGCATAAATGTTTAAAGTTTCCCTTTGATAATGAAATGTTCATTGTACACCATAGTGCCTTTAATCCCAAGTTTTCTCATGGGAAATTTTCATTGGATTTCTTTTGGCCTGAGCCTATGGAACCTATAAAACCTCATGGGACTTCTTTTTAAAATCCTATCAAAAGTTTAAGGAAAAATGTGTAGCAAAAATATCCCTCTAAAACATGCCTCAACCCATGATTGAGTCTCATATCCTTGAAAAAACTATGATTGAACCAAAAGGAATTCCAAGTAACGAAGACCAACCTAAGAAAAACCCTTTTCCTATCTCCTACAAATGACCAAGAGACAACCAAAACATTCCCGTCATGCCTCCTAAGATAAAACAAGTTTACAAAGCTAAAGAGAAAGTGTCTGAACAACCTCTCATGGTTCCTTCCATTCTCCCCCTTAGGGAAGAAAAGAAACCTATGGTAGATAAACCTTCTCCTACACAAACAAAACTTGAAAATCATACTAAAAGAAACATAAATGCTAGAGAACGTAGGCGTAGAAGCCGTGATCTTTCTCTAAGGTTAAACGAATAAAACAACAAAGAAAATCAACATCCCAACTTTATTGAAGCAATATAAGATGAGTCTCCCTCTTTTACACAACAAAAAGATCTTATATTGCAACCAAAACAAGAGCTAAATCCTTCTTTGGACATTATCATTTGACCTCCTGTTGTGATTAAATTGGATGATGATGATGAGATTAATAAAATCAATGAAGAAGTACATAATGAATTAAATACATTATTTTCCTCTTCTATGAGGTTAAATGCCAATTCTCCTTGGAAGAGTATTGAACTTGGTGATGACCCTAGTATTGCACTCATCATTGTCCCTTTGGCTAGTTATTCACCTTCTATATACGATGAACAAGATTGGGATGTGGATGAACTGCTATAGGTTGACTCGCATGTGCCTTACTAGTCTTGTGTTTGTTTTCTTTTTCATGTTGTGTGTGATTGAATGTGCATAATGTGATCTCTCGTACCATTTTGTTTGATGCACTTCTCTCTTTATGGAATTCCTCTATTTGTATCTACGTTCTTCTCTATGTCGTAAACCTTTATTTTTTTGTTTCTCTTTTATTTTCATTTTAGGGATGACGCAAGGCATCAAGACATTTAGGTCTCTTCCATGTTGACCCAAAAGATTTTCCTTTATCTTTTTCTTTGTCTTGTGTTTTCCTTTTGGGGATGATGCAAGGCGTTGAGAAATTAGGTCTCTTCCATGTTGACCTAAAATTTTTTCTTTGTTTTTCCTCTCTTTGTTTCATTCTTCTTGTTCCATGATTATTTGTGGAATGATGATGTTTTTGAGCTCTCTAATAACATTGTAGCAAAGACATACTAACCCCGAATATGTGAATCCCTTATAATTTTTGGATTTCATTGTGGGACAACCCCTTTTCCTGACGTAGCTTCATTTGGAAACATATGACTTGAAATAGGGCTTTCCAAATAAGCTCTCATGTCCTCTTTATTGTTAGCATTTATCATTTTCTACTTTAAATTAACTTCTCACAACACGGTGTTTAGCAATCTCTTTAAAGTGGGAGCATACATTGGCATTATTCTTTTGCTTATTACAACTCATTTCATTGTGTAGTCTTCTTACTTCATGCGATGTGTCTTTCACTTTGTGGTGACATTGGGTGTGATTTCCTTCAAGAGCGTGATCTCTCTTAGCATATTATATTCCTCTTAGTGGCTTGATGCGACACACTACATCCCCTAAGTTGTGAAACTTCTATTTTTTGATTGGTCCTCCATTGCAGACATTAGGCATAATGTTCCCTAAGTTGATAACTTACATGAACTAAGAAAAATTCCTTTGAGTGTATATTACACTATTTTTCATTTACAATATTTGTTATATGGCCACTTTGCATAACACACTTTTCTTTCCTATGGTGCCACTTTTCTTGCCTTGTGAATCTTTTTGTTCATTTTGTGTGGTTCCTTATTGAAGTTATTAGGAGGTATAGCTTTGGTATGGTTAGTGTATGGGAGCTGAAATTAGGTGCGACTTTACCATAGCCACTTGCTTGTTTGTGTGAGCACATACCAACTGCGTGCATATGTGTCTCGCTAGGGGCTCACCTAGTGGATGGCTTGAGGTTCCACTAGCCCTTGTGATCATGTGTTGGTTTGCATAGTGGACATCGTGCTCCACTTGTAAATTTTCTTGGACAAACAACTTAGATATAGTCCAAATCTAGTTGGAAAAAAGGTCAAAGCTTGATCCACCAGGCCTTTTGTTTTTATTTTTCTTTGTCTTTGGAATTGTATGCTTGTGCCTTGTTATTGCTTCATACATCATTTACATTTGTGTTCCTTTGTGCCTATGTTGTTTTTCTATAGGATCTTGATCCTAGGGGCTTGCACAACCCTCTTAATCATTGCCATCCTATCCTACTAGCATTCGTACACTTGGACCCCTCTTGATGTGAGTTTGTATACTTTAGTGTGAGTTTGAAGCAAGTTTCTCCTCTCACTAAAGTGGGGGATAAATGTAGTGTAGAAAAATGTATCCTTTAAATTTTCATACTTGTTTGGGCCCTCCTTACTAAAATTTAACTTCTTTAGTCCTATTTTGCATCCACAAGCCTTATTTAATGCATCTTTCCGAGGATAATCCTGATACATATCTAATAACCAATCATAATTTAATGTTTTTGGGTTGTGTGTTCTAGATTTAGTGATCTGAGACTCATATGCCACCTTGGGAGTATGGGTCCCACCTAAGTTTTAGGGCATGCACTTGAATTTGGCATTGAACTTAACATTTCTTGAAATTTTTGTCCCAAGGTTAGCCTATAGGGACTCATATAGCCCAAATAGCATATGAGTCCTACTTAGCTTGGACCTATTATAAATTTAAATTCTTAGTAGGATTTTATTCTCCTAGATCTGATGTTGGCTTGTAGTGTTGTAATTTTAGGAAATTTGGCATGAACACTTATAAATACAAGATTATTCCACATATTTTATCCTAGTAAATTTTATGAGCAAGTATCCCAAAAAATTTATGAGATCAAGATCATTCAAGATCATTCAAGAGTTGATTATCAAGCATTTTGGAGCTATATTCAAGATTCAAGCATCATGTAAAAGTCATCATGCATCATGTGTGTTTTTGAACTAACATTTGTGATGTAGGGTTCTTATGATTCAAGCGAGCATTCAAGTCAAGATCCATTGCCTTAATTCAAGAATCAATATCTACATTCATGCTAGCCATTGCATACAACTTTTTAGCCTTTGTTAAAGGGTTTGGTGATTTGCAAAATAACATATTTGTTCATTCATCATTCCTTCATTCTATTTGATTTCATTTCAAGGTTTGATTACCAAACTGGAGTTTAACCAAGGAAAACCCCTATCCACTAACAAAACAAAATTTTTGCCTTTCTTTGATGTGTAATTTGTAGATTTAGGTTAAAGATCCATTGAAGAGCAAGATTGGAGAAAGTTTTCAAATTTGTGCAGTTGTCAAAGTTGTCACCTTTCTTGCGAGATCACAAAAAGTCACCTACGGGTTAGAATTCAAGGTTTCAGAATCAAAGATCAGGAACCTGAGAGAAGCTACAACATATCACTAGAGTATATTAGAGTGTTAGATCAACCGTAATACTAGGAGTAAATAACCACTTGTGGCGTATGAGTCCCAATACACTAGTTTTTAGACATTTTCTATAGATCTTGATTTACTAGTTACAGATTTTGGATCCAGCCCGAAACCCTAATTAAATTGGGACTAAATCACCCAGCTTGGCATATGAGTCCCAGTGTGCATTAAAAATCAACATTTTGGGATTTTAGAGTTTATTTTAGACATCTTCATCTTTCCAAGTGCACCTCTGTTAATTCTTAGTCCATTATTTTGATTTTGAGTTTTATAATCTGGGTTACATAGTTACATTTGCATATCATTTGCATATCCTTCTTTCCAATCCTTTGCTTAGTGGTTGTGACACTAAAAAAGTAACCCTTCTACTTTTTCTAATGTTCAGGCCCTCCTAGTGGATTTTGGCTTGATTTTACCTAGATTTAATGTTGTAATGTGGCCAACACATTCACATTAGGTTGTAGACCCTTGAGAATCATTAAGAATGCTAGGATGTCTTGTAAAAGTGTTGTGAAGTGTTGTAACCCACTTTCACACTTTTTTAGGACCTTTTCATTATAATTCACTTAAATAACCCCTTTTTATCACTTACCAAGTCTTATTTCAAAATGTTGTAAAGAGTTGTAACAAACCCATGCTTTTCTAGACTTGGCATCACCAATTCAACCCTTTCTTATGTTTAAATGATCCCTTATTGCACTTTATGACCATACTTAAGTGTATTTTTGAGAATACTCCCGTTAAACCTTATTAAATGCACTTTAATTCCTGACACCCAGTAAAATTTCCCTAGTGGGACTAAGTCGCCACCTGGGGAAACTTAGTCCCATTGGGCACAAAAATCAAAATAATTTCAAAATTTTGACGAGATTTTATTCTCTTACCCTTGAGGTCAGCCTGTGATGTGTTATTTTCAGGAAATATTGGAAAATCAAGTATAAATAAAGGGTTTTCCCCTCATTTTTCATCTTCTACAATCTTCTAATTTCCTATTCTCTTTAATGAATCTACTTAATCATTCTCTATCATTTCTAAGCATCATCAAGCATCCATTGGAGCACTTCATTGCATATCTTCAGATTTCTACATCAAGGGTTTGGTGAGTTTGTGACATTGCATGTTATTTATTCATCATTCTCTTTCTATTTCATTTCATTATCTAGGGTTTGATTACCAAATTGGGGTTTGACCAAGGCAAACCCCTATACTCTAACCCTTAACCCTTTTCCCCCTCTTTGCATGTGTGTTTGCAGGTCTTGTATGAAGATTTGTTAAAGAAAAAGGTGTTTTCAATCCATAAGTCATCAAAGTCAACAAAGCCCTAATTGAAACTTGGAGACCTCTTTCAACCGATTTTTTGTAGAATCTGAACCAGACACTTGTCAAGAAAGGAAGTGTAGACCAAAAGCTACATATTCCTACCCCGAATTTCCTAAGATTCCTAGGTGGACTAAGTCACCATCTATGGTGAATTATTCCCATTGACATGCTTGAAAAATGATTTCTCCACTTCTAGATACCCATTTGGCATATTCCTATTCCAACAGAATCTCCCTGAAACTAGACTAAGTCACCAAGCTTGGCACAAGTGTTTCAGTTAGCTTTTCCAATCAAATTTTCAAGATTTCATAGCATATTTACATCAGACTTCAAATTCCAAATTGACCTCTCCAATCTTGTTTAATTTTGTCATTGTTTACTTGCATTCTTAGGTGTTTTTGCATACATCACTATGTTTTCAAACAATTTGCATATCTTAGGTTTTGCATTAATAATCATTTTTATTTTTCAATTTTTTGCATTTTGACATTGTATTTAGGCATACTTCATCCATCTTTGCATTAATTTTGAATGTTTAAATTGCATTTTGGCCCATCTTTCTCCTTTTAGGTGAAAAACCCTAGAAGTGCAAGAAAGTCCTTGGGTGCCAAAATCTTTGTTTACATTTTGGTGAACCCACTTTTGAACATTTTACTTATTATTTCAAGTGCATCCTAGGAATAACTTGCATCAACATTGTATTAGTTGTTGCATTGTTTAGTTTGCATCCTAGGGTTTTAAAATTTGCATTAGTGAAAAGCTCATATAGCTTGCATTTTTGCATTATATATTATAGAAAACAACAACATTCTACATTTTCATACTGCAGCTACATATAAACATCTGAAAAGATCAAATTGTATTTAAAATTTCTAAAAAATCTCAAAAAAATCATCATTGGGACTAATTCGCCACACTAGATGACTTAGTCCTTCTGCACATTTTGCACTGTAATTTTTTGGCATTTTCTGAGCATTTTCTGCATCTCTATTTTTTGTTATTGCATTCCAATTCACAAGCATTTATAAACCTTTGCATGAGTGTTTGGTGTCCTATTACTAATACCTTAGTGAGACAAAGCTCAGGAATCATGTTATCCCATGATAATACACTCATTGTGGATCTCAGATTGTTTAACACTTCCACTTCTAGTACTGCAACTAGTACACTAGGAATGGACCCTACCTTTAGCAATGCTTTTCCTTCCAATAACATGGAAGTTACACAAAATGATCACATTCTGCAAGAAAAAATCATTAATATTCATGAGAACTTTACACATCTACAACATAACTTATGTCTTGAAAACATTTCAACCACTGCAATTCTTGCTATAGAAAACATCCATCGCTTGATTGAAAGTGACAGAGGCCTAAACATTATGAAACAAATTGCTGAGATATACCACAAACACGCTCCTTCCACCTCTAGTACATCTTAATCAGAAAACACTGTGGTTAGTCAAGGAGGAATTAACACCCCTCCTTCCACAGTAGAATCCATACCTACGTATACCACTCCCAAGTCACAACCACAATGCAACAGGTTAGCAATGTGATTTATTCCTCAACTATTCCTGCTAGCATTCCTAATTCTTATGTGGCATCACATGTCTTATCTTCTTCGACCATACAATCCATTAACATTCCATTCACTTTCCCTACCACTACATACACTCCATCACCACTTTTCCTTCCACCTCATACCACTTACACTGACCCTCTCATCACACAAATTTTCCAAACCATCTCCTCCATACAAAAATAAATATCCACCATCAACCAAAACCAGAATGGACCACCCACCTATTATGTTCGTAGCATCCCACTATCTTTTGAGATCTTATGAACACCGATGCTACAAGGAATAGAGATGTTGAGATTTGAGAAATATGGTGGGAAGGGAGATCCTTCTAGTCATGTTAATGCTTACACATGTTTATGTAGTGACTTTTTCCTTGACGATAAACTATTGGCCAAACTGTTTCCTAGGACTTTAAAAGACACTGCCTTAGATTGGTTTCCATCCTTACCAAAAAATTCAATTCATTCATTTAATGAATAGTTGATGCATTTATAAATCATTTTCAAGTGCATATGACTCCAAAGAATACCTTGGCCGATTTGATGAGATGCAAACAACATGAAGAAGAAAAGATAATTGATTTTATCTCATGATATCAATCATTTTACTCTCAAATCAATGTCAAGATTCATGATCCACATCTTCAAAAGATGTTTATTGAAAACTTGCAAACTCAACTTCAAGATAAACTCACAATGATGAAATTTCCCTCCTTTATGCACTTGTGTACCACCCTTTTCCATTACCACAATTTGGTTAATAGTTGTGATGCAATGTCCATTTCTAACCAAGTTGAAATATCTGAACATGGCACTTCAAAAAATTCACAACCATTTAAAAACAAACAAAATATTTTTACAGTTCAATCCCCCTCAACAACCAACTCAACCCGTCAACAACCAAGTAGCAGCTATTAAAACTATAATACCTTATGGTTATGGAGATCCGAAATGAAAGTTTACACCGTTACCAGATACTCTTCACAACACAATGTCCCAAATTTTGCAGCAACAGATGATTACTTTACCTACTGTTAAACCACTAGATCCTACTAAGCCTTTACCTCCAACCTTTAAACCCAACGCTTATTGCCATTATCATAGAAAAAATGGACATGACATGGAAAATTATAAGCATCTTAAACACCTTATGCAAGACCTCGTTGATTCTGTTTGTCTATCCATTTCAAATGTTAAAGTTAAAGGCAATGCATTTGTTGCCCCACCCAAAGAAAATTTGCAATTTTTTTACCGATCCAATGCCCAAACATAATGTGTCATTTGTCAAAGCTAGTGAAACTTAAAATGATGATGTGATGAATGTCCATACAAAAATTGTACATCATGATCCTATTCCAAATACCACTACTATTAATCCTATAAATGAAATGGTAGGTGCGATAGACATTATCCCTCATAAGGTCCAACCTAAGAAATCTCTTGATATTACTTTTTCTTCTAAGGACATACTTCCACATCTTCCTGATGGTCCTCTTTACATAGCTGGATGTATTTATGATAAGCCCACTCATGGGATACTCATAGATCCCACCTGTGGAGAGAATGTGATCACTAAGGAATTTTTGGTATTACAGGATCTTTATCAAGATGATTATGACAAACCGAGAGCATGGATCAAAACACACAATGGTTTTGTGTTCCCTATGATAGAATTGATCATCCTTCCATTATAGATATGACCTAAAATATTGTATGTAACATTCTCTATCATTCCATAGTTGGACCAGTTTCATTTGCGGCTAGGCCATCCATGGCTTCGCTCAATGAAAGTTGTCCCTTCGATTATACACAAATGTTTAAATTTTCTGCTTGACAATGACATATTCACTATTCACCATAGTGCTTTAGCCCTTTTTCTTCTAAAGGAAACTTCTCCTTAGAAGCCTTTTGGCCTGAGCCCATTGAACCTATAATGCCTCACAAATATTTGTTTTTCATTGCTTATCAAAAATTTAAAGCAAAGAAAATTGCTGAATTATCCCTTCACCACATGTCCCCACCTGAAATTCCTATCCTAGATGAAACAATGCTTCAACTCGAACAAGAACCAACCCATCAACCTCAACCAACACCTGAAGCTTCCCCCACATCATCCAAATGACCACGAGATATTGATAACAACCCAGTCTTGCCTCCTCGTATAAAACAAGTTTATAAAGCAAAGGAGAAAGTGGATGAGCAACCTTCCATGGTTCCTTCCATTCCTCCCCTTAGGGAAGAAAATAAACCAATGGTTGATCAACCTGCTCCTTCACAAGAACAACTTGATAATAAAACTAAAAGAAATAGAGGAGCTATGGAGCGTAGGCGTAGACGTCGTGCCCTTGCTCACAAGTTACAAAATGAAGACAATAAAGAAAATCAACATTGACACTTGACAAAAGAAATACATGATGACCCTCCTCCCCAATCACAACAAAATGATCCAATACAACAACCACAACTTGTGATACACCCTTCATTTGACATTATCATCCACCCCCTATTGTGATTAATTTAGATGACAATGATGAGATCACTAAAATAGACGAAGAGGTGCATAATGATCCGAATACATTATTTTCCTCTTCCATGAGCTTAAATGAAAAAAACTCCTACAACAAGTGTAGAACATGGTACTTCCCCTAGTTTGATACTTGCACTTATACCTTTGGCTAGTTTTTTGTAATATAAAATATAGGAAAGTCAGAGAAATGACACAATAATATTGCCTTATTTTTTTCCTACAAAACACTCAATACATATCATTTATATAGGAAGATGTCTTCCACAAATTTCTCCAAATAGTTTTACCCAACTCTAGAATTAGAGAGTTCTTTAAACCAACTCATAACAAACACAATATGCTGAGCACTAATTTCCAACATTCCCCCACTTAGTGCAAACATGGTAGAAAAACATTCACACACTCCTCTGTAGTATGCTCACCCCTGTGGCATGTCCAACTGACTCATGACCTTGATCCAAAGAAAGGCTCTCTCCTCCCATGGTTTTAAATAGGCTTACTACAAACCTTAATGTGAACATGAACCTCCACCATATGTCCACCTCGTGTGGTTTTCTGGATCCTCCCACAACCCTTTTAAGATCCATGAACTACATTACACTGGTGCTTTTTCTTTCCACTATGCTTGTACATTAGGGAAGTTATATAGGAATCAACATACATATCACAAATATGAAAAACTCACACTAGAAAATTTTTCACATTGCATTCCATAAGAACATAATGTTCTTAATTGTAGTCACTGTTGTTGATCGCTACCACTCAATCTCGAACAACATAGACAACTGCCACTGCCACTGGAAGCTTCCTTTGACTTTAGTCATTTTGGAACAAAATGGGAATGGAACATTGGTTATTATTCCCCCCCATAATGTGAAATTCCATTTATTCACACAAACAAGAATGTTGAAAATAAAATCATACCATACTGCATACTATTGTCTGGATCTTATTTCACATGGCCAGTATTGCCAGTGAACATATTCACTAGTCAACCATCTTCCAATGAAGTATGAAACTCAGAGGATCTCTGCAATCATGTGCTCTCCAATATAATCAATTTTCAACATTCACATACCACACTGAAAAGTTGGAAAAAACACACTACTACATAATAGAAAATAAAATTCCACCAAAGCTGATAAATGGCCCCGTCGTTGGTGACTGACGAGAGGTCATTGATTGACCTCCATCCTCCATTACCTCCAGCCTCCAATAGATTTTCTACTTGATTAGAAAATTTGTCTTTTGAGGCTCATTTCATCTATTATGAGGAAAGAATATATCCTCCCCCACTTGATGTGAACTTCTTACAAAGGAGTGTCAAGTAACACCGATCATGCACTCCAATTACAATTAAGGAAATTTTTAAATTTTGATATGACAATTAATGACTCATAAAACTAGACCATGTTTTAAACAAAATGACAACTTAATTTTGACATACACCATACAATATTAGACTTTTAATCATGACACACTAATGAAACCCTATACTAATAATAACTAAACAATAAAATATACTAAATACCCTATTCCTAAACAAAATGATACAACTTGATTTTGACTTTAAAAAATCTCTATAAGAACTAATATTTATTGTTAAATATTAAATTGATTAGATAATAATTTATAACCATGAAAATATTAAAACTTAATAAAAATATAAAAACTATTATCCCTTTCATAGTCTAAACCTAGAGGTGCGGGTTCCATAATATAATCATTGGCATGTTGTACCATCTTTCCCATTTTCCAATATTTTCAATGAGTTGGCCAAAGCTGTCTCTAGAAACATAAAATGAACATTCGTAGAGCGTAGTATCCTTTGGTGACTTTTAGCATGGACTCCACCATATCACAGATCTCTATGATGAACAACTGTTGCTAGAGCGTACACCATAAACAACCATAGACTGGCACTTCAGATGGGAGTTGGTTCAATAACCATAATAGTTGTATCTTTCACCTCAAGAAACCACCTGTGATCATCAAAGGCATCAATCAATAGTGTGCAGGCTGACACATGTAATCACACCATTAATACTTATTTGCAAATCAATAGAGCTATTAGTTATAACCAAATCAAACATAGATCAAGCAAGCTAATAGGGAAGATTAGCAGTCAATAGATGGTATGTTGCGCACTAGATATATCTTGTATTTTTTCACAAAAAATCAGACATGAGAATTCTCACACTTTCGCTATGTGAAGGATTACACATAGAAGAAAAATGAGTGTGCTGCTCCAAGTAGAAGAAATAAATCTACAAATCCTACTTTTGTGACCTCGCACATAAGAGAGTCTCCTCTAATCAATATATATCACTCAATAATTTCCTATGCAGGTCACTGATCTAGAAAAATTTCTTGACATGGGCTGACACAGATTCTGTAACACATGTAAATCCATCCAAGAACCAAGCCAACAAGACAATGCAAGGAAAATGAGTATTAGGATATTCACCACAATCCTACCTAATCGCTAATACAACAGATGATTTAATTATGGTCTACAAAAAAAATCTCCAAGAACAGTTGAAGCACGCTATGGCCAAGTCAAAAATATTGCACATTAAAATTTCCTACTATGGTTTCTGAACCAGAGGCATCTCCAAATCCATAGCTATTATAATAGAAATTACAACTACAATAAGGAAAAAACTATCCCACATTATTCTCCTACTCTGATACCATAATAGAAAATATGGGAAAGTTAGAGAAGTGACACAATAATATTGCCTTATTTTCTGCCTACAAAACACTTGATACATATCATTTATATAGGAAGATGTATTCCAAAAATTTCTCCAAATAGTTTTACTCGACTCTAGAATTAGAGAGTTGTTTAAACCAACTCATAACAAACACAATACGCTGAGCACTAATTTCCAAAATTCCACCCTCGACACATAATGAAAATGATTGGGAGGCAAATGACTTGACGATTGACTTGCATCTGCCTTACTAGTCTTTTGCATTTTCTTTTTCTTTTTCTTTTGTGTGTACGTAATGTGCTCCCTCATGATGTATCATTTGATGTTCTCTTCTCTCTTTGTGACATTCTTCTATTTGTACCTTCATTCTTCTATATGTCATACATCGCTTTCACCTTTGCCTTTTCTCTTTTTCCTTTTCCTTTTGGGGATGACACAAGGCATTGAGACCACAATGTCTCTTTCATGTTGACCCAAAAGGCTCCTTTTACTTTTCTTTTTCTTTTATGTTTTTTCTTTTGTTTTCCTTTTGGGGATGACGCAAAGCATTGAGATTCCCTATGTCTCTTCCATGTTGACCTGAAAGGTCTTTCTATTTTATTTTTCACTTTTGGGGATCACACAAGGAATTGAGACCGCAATGTCTCTTTCATGTTGACCCAAAAGATTTCCCTTTTTTTTTCTTTTTTCTTGTGTTTTCCTTTTGGGGACAATGCAAAGCATTGAGACATACTATGTCTCTTCCATATTGACCCAAAAGGTTCTTTATTTTTCTTTATTTTCACTCTCTTTGTGTATTTCTTCCAATTCTATGTATTTGAGGAATGATGACAGTACCAAGCTCTTTACAAAACATTGCAACAAAGAACATACTAACCCCAAATCCATAGATCCCTCATGCATTTGGTGTTTTCCTTTTGGTGGCAACTCCTTCCTTTTCTTTTCCTTTCTCTCGCATGACGTAGCCTTACTTAGAAACATATGACTTGGCATAAGGGCTTTCCAAGTTTGTTCTCATGTATTTCTTTTTGTTTGTATTTTTCATTTGCTACTTTAAAGTAATTGCTCAAAGAACAATGTGTAGTAATTCCTTTGAAGTGTGGGAATACATTGGCATCATGTTGGATGTTTTGAATGTGTTGCTGATATGTGGTTGTCATTGATGTCAACACTATTAGCATTTGGTGTATCAAATGTTGTATATGTCAAGGATATTGAGAAAATTGTAAAAGAATGTGTTCTAGGTTCCTAGTGGAACTGTGCAGATCATAAAGGTGTTTTGTTCTCTACATTAAAGATCAGTTTCTATGGATCAAAGGGATTAATGTTTAGTATATCTAGATCATCTACCAGAAGTTTCAGAGGTCCGTGTGATGCTTTGAGTATGTTGTGGTCTAACAATGTTTATGTGGTCTTTGTCAGTGTTCTTGAACGAAGATTGTGTGATTCTGTTCATCTCAGTTGTTGCAGATGCTTCTCTCTTGTTTCTTAGTTTTCTTGGATACTTCTAGATCATGCTCTATCTTTGTGGTACGTCCACATTGATCGGTGTACTTGTTGTCAAATATTTTTTCTCTGTATGTCTAGTTTTTCATGTTCTTAGCTGACATGATGGTAGTAGCGTGTTGTGGATCTTCGAGGAGGAATTAATTCAAGTCTTTTTGTGTTAGAGATATCAATTTGGGTCTCCACTATGTTGTGGCCAACCTTGGTGGATAAGCATTGAAAATTTAATTGAAAATTTGGGCCGACATTGCAAATATATTTTATTTTTCTTGGCTGACTAAGATGCGATGAAATCTCATGCAGTGGATATATAAGAGAGATTTTTTCATTGGTTTAAAGAGAAGAGAGGGTGCTCTTGTGTGTGTATGTGCGAATATCTTTCGATTGCAGAGAAAAGTGTGAAGGAGATTGTGTGAAGTGTGAAGCAGTGTTGAGCTTAATTGGAACTGTAATCAGGCTTGTGCAGAAGCTATTTTCTCAGTTCATACCCTTTGGACTTTTAATCCTATTTTGTTGGGCAGTGAGCCCCTTTTGTATTTTAGTGAGCTCTAGGAAGTGTGCTTGAATTCATGTGCATTCCCCTTATTATTTTTCATTATACTTTTAGCAGATTATAATCTTGTGGACTAACATCCACTATGATTTTTCCCCTAACAAGGTTTCCACGTAAAAAAATCTTTGTGTTCTTTGTCTCTCTGATGTGTTAATTGCTTATTCATCATATCTGAGATTAAAGTTAAGATAAGTAAGAAAAGTTTTAATTTCTATGACAACTGATTCACCCCCCCTCTTAGTTGCATGTCCTTGTTCTGCCAACAATTGGTATCAGAGAGGGTTCCTCTAAAGAAGTCTATAAGCTTGAGGTGATCCAGGATGACAACATTCAATAAGGACAGTCCTAGATTTGATGGCACTAACTATTCAATGTGGAAAGTTTGGATGCAATCTCATCTAAAGTGCATTGGTGATGCTTACTAGAAGATTACAAAAGATCCATACACTATTCCTGAGAATGGTCCCTCTTCTATTGATGAGATCAAAGATGCTAAAAGTAATACTAGGGTTGTTGAAGCTTTGGTGAGTGCTCTGACAAATTCAAAGATGGATAATGTAACGGGTCTACAAACAACTCATGGAATTTGGAAAAAACTGGAAACTTTGTATGAAGGAGATGCACAGGTGAAGATGGCTAAGCTATAGAGCTTGAAAGGAAAATATGAGAATTTGAAGATGGGTGAAGATGAAAATATCACTTTTTTTATGCAGATTAAATGAAATAGTGATGGGTATTAAATGTGTCGATGGTTCTATGGATGAGGATGAAATTGTAGCTAAAGTACTCAGATCCTTGCCTCCCTCCTACAAAATTAAGGTTCATGCTATTGAAGAGTTCAAATCAATAAACAAGATGACTAGAGACACACTTATTGGGAAGCTTGCTGCTTTTGAAATAAGCGAATTTGGTGAATCTACACCAAAGACTGAATCTGCATTCAAGGCTACTGTATTTGGAAGTAGCAGAAAAGATATAGTCTAGGAGAGAGTTCCAAAAAGATATCCAAATATGATAAAGAATTGAAACAACTTGAAGATAAAGAAAGAGAGGTAGAAGAATTGGAAGCACTGATTGCAAAGCAAGAAGGGAGAGGAAAAGGTAAGTATGAAGATGTATTTCCTATTAAATGTTTTTCATGGAGTAAAATAGGTCATTTTGCATCAAGATGTCCTGAAAGAGTTCCTAGATCTAAGCCTAAAAAGTCTAGATTCCAAAAGAAATGCTACTTTACTGAAGAAGCAATGACTAATGATGAGTCTGATAAAGATAATGGAAAAGAAGATGAATGGTATTTCATTGCTACCATTGAAGATAATCCTATGGCCATTGAATCTACTAAAGATGAAAAAGCTCTTGCAGCTCAAGTTGGAGAAAAAGATGAGTGGGTCATTAACAGTAGATGCTCACATCATATGATTGGTGATAAAAGCAAATTTGTGAGTCTAGAGAAGTATGACAGTGGGGTTGTAAGATTTGGAGATAACAATGCTGGTGTGATTCATGGCAGAGGATCTATTTGCCTTGGTGGTAAGGACAACACTGATGATGTCCTCTATGTTGAAGGCCTAAAGCACAACTTGTTGAGTGTTGGACAGATTGTTCACAAGGGATATGATCTTCAATTCAAAGATGGAAGGTGCATGACACATGAGAGTTCTGAGAATATGATTGCAATAGGAAATAAAACAAAAGGTAACATTTTTCATCTGAATACTACTAGTGTAATTTGTTTAATTGCTCAAGTAGATGAAAGATGGTTGTGGCATAAAAGATTGTGTCATGTAAAATTTGACAAAATTATCAAGATAAGCTCTATTCAAGCAGTAAGAGATCTGCCTAGGTTAGTAAAGCCTACTAATATAATTTGCAAGGAATGTTAGATGGGTAAACAAACTAGAGTCTCTTTCCAGAGCAAACAGTTTCATTCAAATAATTTGCTGGAGTTGCTACATACTGACCTTTGTGGTCCCTCCAGAGTCAAAAGTATTCATGGAGAAAGGTATTTCATGCTGGTTATTGATGATTATTCTAGAATGATTTGGGTTTCCTATTTAAGAGAAAAATGTGAAGGATTGGAGAAGTTCAAAAGTTTCAAGGCTATGGTAGAAAATGAGAAAGGTCTAAAAATTAAGTGCATGAGATCTGAAAGAGGTGGTGAGTTCATTTCCAAGGAATTAAACTCTTATTGTGAAGAGCATGGAATTAAAAGACAGTTATTTTCTCCCCAAACCCTTCAACATAATGGAGTTGTAGAAAGAAAGAATAGAACAATTCTGGATGTTGCTAGAATGACAATTATGGAAGGAAATGTATCTCAGATATACTGGAGTGAAGCGGTAAGCACTGTTATGTATACTTTGAATAGGGTAAATGTTAATGGTAATTATGGTAAGACTCCTTATGAGTTATAGTTTGGTCACAAACCTACTGTTAAGTATTTTAAGATCTTTGGAAGCAAGTGTTATATTAGGAGAGATGATGATATAGGCAAGTTTGATGCAATAAGTGATGAAGGAATCTTCCTAGGTTACTCCACTAAAATCAAGGCCTACCGGTGCTACAAAAAAAGATTGAGAAAGATGGTTGAAAGTGAAAATGTCAAAGTTGATGAGGACTCTGTTAAATCATCTAAACATTGTATTTATGATTCAGACAAAGACATTACAAGCCAACGAAAGAATTTTCAGACACAGAATCAACTTCAAATTGTGCCATATGTTCCATTTATTCCAATTGTTCTGGTGAAGCAACCTCAATCTGTTCCGGTAAATCAAGTCAGACATGAGGCTCAAATAAGTGCAAGTATAGAAGAAAGATTAGAAGAATATGAAGCTCAAGAGTGTTCCAAAACTCCAAGGTATGTGAAATTGAATCATTTTGAAAATCAGATCATAGGAGATAAGAATAAAGGAGTGCAAAATAGAAGAAAAATTGTAGAAGAATATTGTTTGATCTCCAAGATTGAACCTAAAAATGTCTCTGAAGCCTGTAAAGATGAACACTAGTTGGAGGCTATGAAGGAAGAGCTGACACAAATTGAAAAGAATGACACATGGCTACTGGTTCTGAGGCCTAAAGACAAAAATGTGATTGGTACAAAATGGGTATTTAGAAACAAGCTAAATGAAGAAGGTGAAGTGGTCCAGAATACAACAAGATTGGTATGTAAAGGGTATTCTCAAATGGAAGGTGTTGATTTTGAAGAAACCGTTGCCCCTATCACTAGGATTGAAGTTGTTAGACTATTTCTTGCTTATGCTGCACACAAGGACTATAAAGTCTATCAAATGGATGTAAAGTCTGTATTTCTGAATGGAGAACTAGAAGAAGAAGTGTACATTGAACAACCAAATGGATTTCAGCTAACAGATAAGGGAGTATGGTTTATAGGCTGAAGAAAGCTCTGTATGGACTTAAGCAAGCCCCTAGAGCCTGGTATGCTAGATTGGACAAATATCTGCTAAACCTTAGATTCACTAAAGGTACTTCTGATAGCAACTTATATTTCAAATTAGATATTAATAAAGAGTTAATTATAGAAGTTTTTGTTGATGACATCATTTTTGGAGGAGATGATAATCTATGTATGAAGTTTGCTGATGAAATGAAGAGTGAATTTGAGATGAGTATGATTGGAGAAATGAAGTTCTTTCTAGGATTACAAGTTACATAGTTGGACAAAGGGATCATCTTATCTCAGTCCAAATATGTGAAAGAACTGCTGAAGAAATTTTGGATGGATGACTCCAAACCTGTTGGTATCCCCATGGTAAATGGATGTAAGTTGACACAGAATGATGAATCTCCTAAGGTAAATCAAACTAGATATAGGTCAATGATCGGTGGATTGCTCTACTTGACTCAAACTAGACTAGACATTTTGAATGTTGTATGTATGGTTGCAAGATTTTAGGCTGATGCAAAAGAATCACATGTAATTGTTGTCAAGAGAATTTTTAGATATCTGAAAGGAATAGTTGACTTTGGACTTTGGTATCCAAAGGATGATGATCTCAATTTATGTGCATATACTGATGTAGATGACAAGAAAAGTACTAGTGGTGGTGCTTTCTTCCCAGGGAAGAAGTTGGTATCCTAGTTATGTAAAAAGAAAAACTCAATTTCTCTATCTACTGTTGAAGTAGAATACATTGTGCTGCCAATAATTGTACTCAAGTGATGTGGATGAAATAAATGCTGAGATATATTAGGGTGACATATGAAGAGCCTATTGCTATATACTATGACAACTCAAATGCAATAAATATCTCAAGGAATCCAGTGCTACACTCTAAGACTAAACATATATCAATTAAATTTCATTTCTTGAGGAATAAAGTGAATGAGAAAGAAGTCAGATTGAAGTATGTGCCTACCAAAGAACACATTGCTGATATATTTACTAAGCCTTTGTTGAAGGATACTTTTGAGTATCTCAGAGGAATGCTAGGGGTAATCACCCCTCCTGATAAGAACTAAAAGATGCATTTGCTTGCATCAATCTGTGAACTTCATTTCTATATTTTGATCCGGATTGATGTTTTCGTGGCTACTACTCAAGGGCAGTAGTCAAATGTGCAAATATGTGGTTAAAAGCATGTATATGGAAAGGTCATTGTTACCTTTTCCATTGATGTCAAAGGGGGAGAAGTGTAATGTGAAAAATACTTTCAAGAGGAGAAGTACAAAAGAAGTCAGTGTATTGGGTTGATGGTATTTTTCACAAAATGTGTTGCAATCAATTCCAAAGGGGGATATTGTTGGATGTTGTGAATGTGTTGCTAATATTTAGTTATCATTTGATGTCAACACTATTATCATTTGGTGTATCAGATGCTGTATATGTCGAGGATATTGAGAAAATTGTAAAAGAAAGTGTTCTAAGTTCCTAGTGGAACTGTGCAGATCATAAAGGTGTTTTGTTATTTACGTTGAAGATCAGTTTCTATGGATCAAAGGGATTATTGTTGAGTATATCTAGATCATCTACCAGAAGTTTCAGAGGTCCACATGATGTTTTGAGTATGTTGTGGTATGACAATGTTTTTGTGGTCTCTGTTAGTGTTCCTGAATGAAGATTGTGTGGTTCTGTTGATCTCAGTTGTTGTGGATGATTCTCTATTGTTTCTCGGTGTTCTTGGATGCTTCTATATCATGCTCTATCTCTATGGTATGTCTACATTGATCTGTGTACTCGTTGTCAAATATTTTTTCTCCGTATGTTCAGTTTTTCATGTTCTTGGCCAACATGATGGCGGTAGCATGTTGTGGATCTTCAAGGAGGAATTAATTGAAGTCTTTTTGTGTTGGAGATATCAATTTGGGTCTCCACTATGTTGTGGCTGACCTTGGTGGATACACATTAAAAATTTAATTGAAAATTTGGGCTGACATTGCAAATATATTTTATTTTTCTTGGTCGACTAAGATGCGATGAAATCTCATGTAGTAGATATATAAGAGCGATTGTTTCATTGGTATAAAGAAAAGAGAGGGTGCTCTCGTGTGTGTATGTGCGAATATATTTTGGTTACAGAGTAGAGTGTGAAGGAGATTGTGCGAAGTGTGAAGAAGTGTTGAGCTTAATTGGAACTTTAATCAGGCTTGTACAGAAGTTATTTTCTTAGTTCATACCCTTTGGATTTTTAATCCTATTTTTTTAGGTAGTGAGCACCTTTTGTATTTGAGTAGTGAGCTCTAGGTAGTGTTCCTGAATGCATGTGCATCCCCCTTATTATTTTTCATTATACTTTTAGCAGAGTATAATCTTGTGGACTAACATCCATTGTGGTTTTTCCCCTAACAGGGTTTCCATATAAAAAATCTTGGTTTTATTTGTCTCTCTGATGTGTTAATTGCTTGTGGTTTATTGCTTATTCATTAGATCTGAGATTAAAGTTAAGATAAGTAAGAAAATTTTCAATTTCTATGACAACTAATTCTCCCCCCCTCTTAGTTGTCTGTCCTTGTTCTTCCAACACCATTCATTTGCATTTTCTCTTTTTCTTGGTTCTTAGTGTAGCCTTCTCACTTCATACAATGTGTTTGTCACTTTTTGGATGATATTGGGTGTAATTTCCTTCATGAGCGTGATCTATCTTAGGATATTACATTCCTCTTAATGGCTTGATGCAATGCACTACATCCCCTAACTTGTGAATTTTCTATTCTTCGATTGGTCCTCTCTTGGAGACATTAGTCACAATGTTCCCTAAGTTATAGACCTCACATGAATTAAACAAGACTCCTTTGAACATTCCTTTATATATTACATTTTTTATTTGTTATATGGCCACCTTTCATAACACAACTTGCATTCCTGTGGTGCCATCGTGTTTGTTCATGAGCTCAAAGCATATGAAGTTTTGTTTGTCTTGTGAAGCTTGAAATATCATTTTACTTTGTGGAACCTTATTAAATTTATTAGGATGTATAAATTTGGTATGGTTAAGCGAGAAGCCCATTTTGAGGCAAGAATTTTCCCCATAGCCACCTATGTGTGTGTGAGTGCATACCAGCCATGAGTGTATGTTTCTCACCTTTTTGGACTTCTCACCCAGTAGATAGCCATGATTTCCATCACCTCAGAGTGGGTACTCATTTTCTTTTTGGACAAATAATGTAGATCTGATCCACAACAGGATGGACAAATGATTGAAGCTTGATCCAACTCTCTTTTTCCTTTTCTCACTCTTCATTTACATCATTCTCATGTGTGTTTCTTGTGCTCATGTTTATTTTTCCATGTGATCTTCATCTTGGGGGCTTGATCATACCTCTTGATCATTGTTGTCTCATCTTGCTAAGCATTAGTTCATTGAAACATCTCTTGATTACATGTTCAACTACTTTAGTGTGAGTTTGAAGTAGGTTCATCCTCTCACTAAAGTGGGGGAAAACTGTGGACACAGAAAAAGTAACCCTTCTACTTTTTCTCATGTTCAAGCCCTCCTAATGGATTTTGGCTTGATTTTACCTATATTTAATATTGTAATGTGGCCAACACATTCACATTAGGTCTTGGACAATGCTAGGATGTCTTGTAAAAGTGTTGTGAAGTGTTGTAACCCACTTTCACACTTTTCTAGGACCCTTTCATTATAATTCACTTAAATAACCCCTTTTTATCACTTACCAAGTCTAATTTCCAAGTGTTGTAAAGAGTTGTAACAAACTCACACGCTTTTCTAGACTTATCACCAATTCAACCCTTTCTTATGTTTAAATGACCCCTTAATGCACTTTTCAGCTATACTTAAGTGTATTTTTGAGAATATTCCCGTTAAACCTTATTAAATGCACTTTAATTATCGACACCCATTAAAATTTCCCTAGTGGGACTAATTTGCCACTTAGGGCGACTTAGTCCCACTGGGCACAAAAATCAAAATAATTTCAAAATTCTGGCAAGATTTTATTCTCTTACCCTTGAGGTTGGCCTGTGATGTGTTATTTTTGGGAAATATTGGAAAATAAAGTAAGTATAAAGGGTTTTCCCCTTATTTTTCATCTTCTACAATCTTCTAATTTCCTAATCTCTTTAATGCATCTACTTAATCATTCTCAAGCATTTCTAAGCATCATCAAGCATCCATTGGAGTACTTCATTGCATATTGTAAGATTTCTACATCAATGGTTTGGTGAGTTTGTGACATTGCATGTTATTTATTCATCATTCTCTTTCTCTTTCATTTCATTATCTAGGGTTTGATTACCAAATTAGGGTTTGACCAAGGAAAACCCCTATACTCTAACCCTTAACCCTTTTCCCCCTCTTTGCATGTGTGTTTGTAGGTCTTGTATGAATATTTGTCAAAGAGCAAGGCATTAAAAAGGTGTTTTCAATCCATAAAAGTCATCAAAGTCAACAAAGCCCTAATTGAAGCTTGGAGACCTCTTTCATCCCATTTTCTGTAGAATCTGAACCAGACACCTATTAGGAAAGGAAGTGCAAAATGAAAGCTATAGATTCTTGCCTTGAATTTCCCAAGATTCCCAGGTGGACTAAGTCCCCATTTGTGGAAAATTAGTCCCACTACTAGTTCTGAAAAGTGGTTTCTGCATTTCTGGATACCCATTTGGTAGATTCCTATTCCAACAGAATCTCCTTGAAACTTCACTAAGTCGCCTAGCTTGGCACAAGTGTCCTAGTTAGCTTTTCCAATCAAATCTATAGGATTCTAGAGCCTCTCTACATCAAACTTCAGATTCTAGGTGCACCTCTCTAGTCTTGTTTAATTCTGTCATTGTTTACTTGCATTCTTAGGTGTTTTTGCATACATCACTATGTTTTCAAACAATTTGCATATCTTAGGTTTTGCATTAATAATCATCTTTCTTTTTCATTTTTTTGCATTTAGACATTGTATTTAGGCATAATTCATCCATCCTTCCATTAATTTTGAATGTTTACATTGCATTTTGGCCCATCTTTCTCCTTTTAGGTGAAAAACCCTAGAAGTGTAAGAAAGCCATTGGGTGCCAAAATATTTGTTTACAATGGTGAACCCCCTTTAGTCTTTAATCACACCCTAGGAGACCTTATAGAATATCTCTTCTCTCACTTGGACCATTGGATTGAGATCTCTAGGATTTCCTTGAATGAAATAGAGAGAAAATAGGGTCCCCCTTATGTGTGTTCCATCTCCTAATAGGTGGATCACAACCCCTATTTTCTTTGTTTCATAAATAAATCCTCAAAATCCACATAACTAGAAGCATTGTAGTGAATATACCAAATATTAGTCCATGTCTATACAAGAATCTGGAATTTCTCTTCATTCACCATTCTTAGCCTCATGGATCCAATCAAAATCTATCTACCACTATGTAGAATTAAGTGACATAATAAAGAATACCAATTGAAATTTATGGAAAAATCTTTGTTTGAGGTAACATTTAATTGGGAATGTATCCCCTCTACAATGTATGATGCATAATCAAAATCTATTTTTAAATCTCTATGATGTACATTAGAAGAAAGAATAATCATATGAACAATCATTTGCACCTTGTTGTCTTCACCCAAGGCCTAACACAAAGCATAATATTTATTCATAAAATATTCCTCTAAGATGTCATAGTTGAATGACACACCCTCATCTTTGGAGAACTTGATAATTTTACTCTCTACATCTCTCCTTCTATGTTGGGGTAGCCACATAGCCATGTAGCTATGTTTTTCTTGGAAAAAATCTCTATTTAGGGAGCCAAAATTTATTGGCACACTTGTAGTTAAATTGAGGTTAAAAAACTTGATGATATATAGTGCTCTAATGAAATGGCTCTAATGAGGTCTACATTTATAAAAAAATTGGCACAACCAATTTTCCCAAGTCCATACACCATAGGTTTGAAATTGGTTTGTTTAAAAGGATTCTCTTATAACCATATTCAAACAAATTCTATCCTTGTCAAGGGATGGCAACATCCTTGACAACAACAATTTTATAAAGAAACTTGTATGTTACCACCATAGTTCCTTGAGAATGCTTAGACATTTTAGAGGATCAAGGTAATTTTTCTATCAAGTCTTCCTCAAGATTCTTCTTAACTCCATGGGACTTGTTAGAAGAAAAACTTATTTTGTAGGTGTTTCTGAATGTACTATGGTTTTTTAAGTTTTGACCTTACTAGGGGTTTTCCTTATAACACTAGAATATTCACTATATATTGAAAACCCTAACTTATATGATTCTGAAAGAAAAAATAGTGAATACTATTTAGAATATATAGTGAATTTTACTTACACATTTGTATGCTCTAAAACCCTTATTAGAAGTTACACCAATTCTTAAAATCCTTTTGCATGAATTCTCAAAAATTTTTAGCAATAATGGAATACTTAATCTTATGAAATTATTCATATAATGATGGTAGGAAATGGTCATTCACTACAATTAAGGAAAACTCAAGTGAAATAAATATCTATAGGTATTCATTTTCCAAATTTCAATAAACTTCATCAATTGAATTTTTTCATGGTAAATCTATGACCATCACATCCTCTCAATACATCACAAGAAACATTTGAAAGTATTTGGTTGAATTTTTGATGCATTAGATCCTTGCAATGCAATTAGGAGTCACCAAGTATCTATTGGGAACTATTTGTAGACTAGAGTGTGCCCATGGACATATGGAAGAAGATAATTTCATTGCATTTTTGAGTGGCCATGAGTGGATGAAAATTGTGATGAACTAATAATTTATGACCAAATAAGAAATAGAAACATATATAATGCTTTTATCATTATGGGAGCACACCATTGTAACTTTTGATAGCTTTTGAGAAATAGAAGTTGTGATGTGAAGAGGATATGTGACCAAATGAAATTAAGACACACAATAGGCTATCAAGCCATCACACTTTAGCAAGAGCATGGGAGACAAAAAAATGTGATGTGAAGGAGACATGCAATCAAATTAAATTATTAAAAATGACACCATATATAGTGTTGTAAGTTATGTTTGCGATGGAGGATATAAAAAATGTGATGCACTAAGAGGATGTAATACAATGAGAAGATGACATGTAGTCCATTGGCTAGGACTACTCAAGTGGGAACCTCAAAGGCTCGAACTTAAGTGTTTCAAAATGTACATATGGGGTAAATGTCAATAGGTGATTGCTAGGAAATAAGGTCGATATAAGATTGAACATAAAGTCTTGTGACAATCACAAAAGTTATTTTCAACAGGTTGCAACAAGTCAGCAATGAAAAAAAAAAAGCAATTGTGACATGGGGAGTTTAGGACTTAGGGCTTGACTCCAACTTGATGTTCTTAATTTAATGTGTTAGTTTCAATATTCAAGTGGTATATCCTTAAAATAATAATAATAATAATAATTAATCTCCTCTTCTAATTGGAATATAGAAAAATTATTGAGAGTTGATATTGGAAACAAGACAATTTACACCTGACCTGTTGGGCATTTAATTCTTGCAGTCCACTATATCCCATAGATTCCATACTCCCAATAGATTTAATACTTTATCTAAACTAAGATGTCAAATAAAAAAAATCATTTGTAATGGACCTCCCATTTCTTGGTGATGCCTTCAAAATAAAGGAGTTATCTTTTAGATCATGTGTGCTATATTTGTAAGGCTCTACAAGAATCTGAATCACACATACTTTGGATATTTAATGATTACAATAATTAATGTCAAGTTTTGGGTTAACCTCATAATTTTTCTATAAAGAGGAATTAGTTTAATTCAACTAAAATAATTCTTAAGTCCATAATATGGTTTTGAGTGCAATGTTCTAAATTTTGGGAAGTATTTGACTCTTTTTTGAGGCAAATAAGGATGATATGGTGGTATTATTGGGGATACTCTAAATCTTCCTACCTATATTTATGTAGTTTCAGAGTAAAGGAGAGACTAATTACCTTCATAATGGGTGGAATTGGAAAGAAGTTGATTTGGTTCACCTAGCTCTTGAACCAAGTTTTGAACCAAGATGTGGAGATTTTATGGAGATAACTAATTTCACTAGTAGGAGTAGAAGTTTTTCAATATTTTTCCCATTAAAATCCATCAATTTCTCATACTTCATTTTGATAGAGGCCCTCAAAGAGGAATTTTCAACTTTTATGTCCCACTGAACCTTCCTAGTGGCTTGGTCCTAGTTGATGGTAGGGGGGACATATGTACTAATGCTTCAAAATATTCTAAGTACTTCTAACTATTATCAAGGTGTCAATTACATTTCCAAACACCTTCATGTTCAATAATCTAGGATAGGTACATTTTCTATGTTCATAGCTCTTAAGTGTTTTTGGTAGCCCCTGTGGTCTAAGGATAATATTTTATTCACACCCAAAAACTTGACCACCAAAATCTACTACCACTACTAGTCTACTAGCCTCAAAACTGGTATCAATAATGTTAAATGTTAAAGTGATATTGATTTTTACAAGATCTTGCATGGTCCACTCATCTTTAAAAAGGGACGTAACATTGTAACTCATTTGTAATACAATAAATGGTTGTGTTATTCCACATTATTCATTTGTAGTTTAATCTTTCATGGAGAATAATTAGAATTAGTGATTAGATAAAGTTTTAGAAGCAAACTAGTTGCATTTATAATATTTTTTTGCAAAATTTAAAGCTATAATTACCATAAAAGCTAAAGAATATAAATATTTGGATATGTTTTTTTAAAACTGTTGGGTTATCTTTTTAATTTTTAATTATATTTTATATTTCACTTCTCATGTGTAAATGTAAATTAACTACAAATATTTATTTATATATGTAACTGCAAATATTATTTCTTCACATTTTTTTAAAGGAATTGTGTCATATCCTAATATTCTAACATAATTGAACAATGGGGGAAATGGGTGCTTTATGACCTAGGTCATAGAACACCAATATTCTCCCATTGTCATTCAAATATGCCATAGGATCCCAAATTGGATTGACTATCAACACAAAGGTGAGTCAATTATCAACAAGGAAGACCTAAGACGGGGTTGTTTAAGCTTTGAAGCGTTCACCACCAAGCAAAATATTGGAAAGATGATTTTACATTCAACTCACAAAACCTCGTAATGCAAGCCAAATAATGAGTGAAAATGATGAAATTAAGCAACAACAAGTTAGGATATGTGTAACTGGGAAGTCTGGAAATGTGATGAGGATTCTGGAAATGAAAAAATGTTGTCAAAGTATGCTGGGGAGGACTAAGACACCCTTACTATTATCTTAATCCCATTGCTATTTTTTGGGGGAAATGCAGAATCTTCAAATGTCAGAACATAATCTGAAAGAATCTCTATAAAATTCCACTTGGAGGACTAAGATGCCCTTGTTGTTGACTTAGTCTCGTCTTAAATTTTTGAAATTTTTGAATGTGGTCTTGAGGCTCAATTTTTTCACTTCCTTCTTCTCATATCTCAAGTTTCGAAACTTCTAGATCTGGCCTGTAGGTGAGTTTCCATGAAGATGAAAACTTTGCAATGAAACTTTGCAACTTTGCACTCCAAATGATCTTCAACCTAAACTTGCAAACACAAACATGCAAGAGAGGGAAAACTTGTTGATTGTTAGTAAATGGGGGTTTTCCTTGGTCAAAACCCTTTTTGGTAATTAAACTTTAGAATGAAAAAAATGGAGGGAAATGATGAATGAACAAAGTGCTATGTTGTAACTCACCAAACCCTTGTTATGAAATCTGTAAACTTGTGTGAATTGGCTATCTTGAATGTAGATCTTGAAATGCTTGAATGCTTGATAGATCCTAACTTGAATTGCTTTCTTGAATCAAAACCCTGCATCACAAATGTTAGCTAAAAAACACACATTATGCAAGAATATCTTTGACATGATTCTTGAATCTTGATGATGGCTCCAAATGATTGATAAATTGCTCTTGAATTCTCTTATGAACTCAATTATGCTATTAGGAATGATCTCACAAAAATACTATTATATTGGATGATAAAATGAGTGAAAGAACCTTGTATTTATACTTATCCATGCTTAATATCCCAAAATTACACCACAACAAGCTGCCATATGAATTCATTAATTAAAGGAGGCTAATCCCACCAAGATTTGAAATTAAATCCTAAAAATAACCTAAGGGGGACTAAGATTCCCTAGGTGGCATCTTAGTCCCGAGGCATAGACTCCAAAAAGGGGCCTAAGTAAGGTGACTTTTTAATTCAGGGTCCTAATACCTTTAGAGGACAAAGAAATCCTAGGTGGTGTCTTAGTCTCGACCCAAAAATTAGAGACACATAGGTAGAATCATTAAATTATTATTTACCCTTTGACGATTGTGGAGATTAGCCATAAAAATATACCATTCATTTGGATTATGGATGCAAAATAGGACCAATTAAGACATAAACAAGAATAAATAAACCAAGGCGGGCCCAAAAAAGTGTGAAAATGCAAGGGTATGCATTTTCCTACACTACATTTAGCCCCCACTTTAGTGAGAGGATGAAATTTCTTCAAACTCACACTAAAGTAGCTAGCCACACAATCAAGAGGGGTTCAAATGTACAAATGCTAGCAAGATAGGATGACAATAACCAAGAGGGTGGCCAAGCCCCCAAGATCAAGATCCTATGAAAAAACAACATAGGCACAAAGGAACACACATGGAAATGATATATGAAGCCATAACCAGATTGCCAATATACACCATCAAAGATAGAAAAAGAAAAGGAAAAATGAAATGGATCAAGCTTTGACTGGCCATCCAATGTGTTGTGGATCAGGTTTAGGCTGTTTATCCAAAAGAGGTTTACAAGTGGAACACGTTGTCCACTATGAAAACAAAATGCATGCTCACAAGGGCTAGTGAAGCTAGTTGTCCACTAGGTGAGCCCCAAGAGGTCCATATAAAAGTTATACCTCCATGAATCCTTTAATAGTAAAATACACGCCAAGGGCTAGTGAAGCTTGGTTGTTCACTAGGTGAGCCCCAGACCATCAAGCCATGCCACCTCTTATTATGTACAAAAAAATGCTCAAGGGCCAGTGAAGTTGTCACCAGGGTGAGCCCCAAAGGTAATCATATCAAAGCCATACCTCCATGAATTTAATAAGGTAAAAAAATAAAATACAACAAGAAAGAGGGATGTTTGAAGGGATTTTTCTTAGTTTGTGTGAGCTCTTAATCTTAGGGGACATCATTTCTAATGTCTCCAAAAGAGGACCAATCAAAGGATATAAGATTCACAACTTAGGGAATGCAGTGTGTCACATCACCATAAGAGGAATATAATATTATGAGATAGATCACATTCTTAAAGGACATTACTCCCAATTTCACCACAAAGAGAAAAACACATCACATGAAGTAAGAAAATCACATCAAGGAACATGAAATAATGCAAATGAAATCATGCCAAAATAATGCTAATATATACCCCCACTTTAAAGAAATTTCTAAAAACCATGCTGTGAGCAATTACTTTAAAGTAGCAAATGATAAATGCTAACAATAAAGAGGACATGAGCGATTATGTGGAAATATCTATGCCAAGTCATATGTTTCCAATAAGCTACTCCATGAAAAGGGGTTTCTCCCGAAAGGTAGTATGTCACATGTGAGCCAACTTAAGGAATATCGTCCGCATCCCAAGCTTTCTCTTATATGTACATGAAAGGTGGTCAACTAGCTAAAAGAGACAACGAAACGTGACATAAAAGGACAAGGGTATCTAACCCCTTGCCCCCACTTAGTGCAGGACAAGAGTGAGCCCAAAATGGATGATGATATGTTGCTCCTTGCAAAAGGGAGATTGTTTGCAATGCTTGTAAAACATGCAATAGTGAGTATACTATGATCCTACAACTATTACATGGAAAGGAGCAGCAACTAAGGTTATTTATTATGGTGAGTAAACAAAGTTTCAACTTGATACATATTTAATGAGATATCTATCACTTTCTGCTGCATCAAAGTTAAAGTTTTCTTGGAAGAATCTTGTGAAATAGTGTTGACATTGAATGAAGGCTTGTTTATTTCTTTCGAGGGATAATAACCAAGACCTTTAGTCATTTCTTGCGTGTTAGGCTCTATGGGGATATGGATACCTTGTTCTATAGCACCACATCCTTTTTCACTATACCCAATTTGTTTCAGAATCACATAACCTCTTCCATAGATCTTTTTCACTCTTTTCAGATTAGGTGGTTGTTCATATTTATTTTTTGCCATGTGTGTTGTCGTTTCCTCTAAAGTGGTTGAAGTGAATTTTTTTGACATTACCTATTTTTCTCTTCCCTTTTTAGATTCTTTTGTTATGATCAGGTATTCCCCCATGGATGTAAAAATGAAATCAAAGGTTTTCAAAGCCTCTTCCAATAACTTTGTGGCTTGTTACATTTGCTTTTCTCTTTCTTTATTTTGTACGGGTTCGACATGGGTGGTTGGTGTCAAGGGATATCTAATGTGCATAATGTCAAAGGGCTTATCCTTACTTTCATGATCTCCTAGTGAAGTGGAGTCTAAGTTCACTTCACCATCTTCATCTAAGGAAACCATATTACTATTGTTTGAACCAAGTGTGTCAATGTTGTCATTTTATTGCACCATGATATTCTCCCTAGCTGGAGAGAGTTTTTAGGAGAACTACAAACTAGATGTTCATGACATTCAATGTTTGGTTCTTCTAAAATAACTTCATCATAAGTAGGGGACTCATCATTGGTTGGGTTTTCTTGTTTATCAATGATGTTATTGTCTGGTTCCCTAATTTTTTCCCAAGGGGAAGAGAGACACATAAGATTCTCATGACTTTCATCAATTGTATATTCTAACATCAAAGTATCTTTTTTTAGCAATAATAGAGATACGAGGAGTAGAACAAGTGTGATCATCATGATTGTTCATGATTTCATTCTTGTTTTCTAGGATCTCATTCTCTTGTAGCCTACTATCTGCCCTAGTAGGAGAGTTTGTAAAATGTTCATCACATTCCATGGTTAAATTTTGTAAAGCAACTTCATCACAAAAAGGGGAGGCATCAAGAGAAATATAACTGTGAGTTTCATGGTTACCACTAATTGGACTTTTTTGTTCAAATAGGTCTTCCCAAATGGTAGGGGCATTAGGAAAGGGAGGGACAAGATTCTCGTGAGTCTTAATAAGGATATATTCTAACACTAAATTATCTTCTTCATGTCTAGAAAAGATATTAGGAGAAGGAAAGGTTCGTCATGATTATCTATATTTAAATCCCCATGTCCTATAATTTATTCCCAAGTAGGAAAGGTAGGATTTTCATAGCTCTCAATTATTGGATCTTTTAATATCAACATATCCTCCACAAAAATATGTTTTACATGATCATTCATGATTGTATCCTTATTCACTAAAGCATTCTGACAGGGAAGGGAGGTGTTGGGAGATGAATGGAGACTAGGTAAAGTAGTGGCCATGATCTCAGCTTCATGTGTCGTAATATCTCTCCAAGGGGGAGGAGAACAAAAAAGACTTTCATGATCTTCAATGATTGTAGCCTCTTTCACCAAGATACCTTCATCACCAATGGGAGAGATATCAGGAGAAGAACAATTATGATTATTAGGATTTTCAATTCTTGCATCCTTTTGTGTCAAAGCTTTAGTGGATGACCTAGGTGAGATGAGTTCATCGAGGGATTCATCTAACATGTCAAAGTAATCTCTACTAAAGGGTTTAAATGATATGCTAAGGTTAACCATTTTTGTTTGTTTCTTTTGATGTTTTTAGTTTTTTTGTTTTCATTTTTCTAATGAATGTAAAATGAAGTCTACAACTAACAAAATGAAAGTGCAATAATCTATCTTTATCAATCATTGTAAACATGAACTATGGACATGCATGAAACAAAAAATTGATAGATTGAAACAACAGAGTAACTACAACAAACATAACCACAAAAAAGCACTGTTTAACCCTGAAAAATGTAACCTCAAACTCCACAGGGACTAAGACGACATCAAGGGAATCTTGGTCCTGCTAATGAAATTTTGAGGTTCTAGAAATTGGAATAGATAGAAAACAACTCAGATAGGGTTTTGAGCCAAAAACCCACAGAGGGACTAAGATGCCAGTAAGGGTGTTTTAGTCCTAGTAAAGGTTTTTTTAAGAAAAATAGAAAAATTTGGATTGATGACAGTGTTCCCAGGTTGCATACTCAGGGACCTGATGTTTAGAAACAAAAAACTATGTAAATGAATGCAAGAAAAAGTGACTACTGACAAGAAATTGAATGCAAAGTTGAATGCAATAACAATGTTCCTAAATGCAATTAGGATGATTGACAATGCACTTTTCAGTTTTTCAATGAGATAAGATGATGCAAGAAAGAAAAAATTCAACCTATATGCACTTTCACTTTGCAAATATGAGAAACCCTAGATGTACTTTCACTAATGCAAGATGCATTGCAAGAATGAAAGCAACCAATATATAGGAATTTAATGAACTCCAAATCAGAAAATGAATGTTCAAAAATGTTAGGTTCACCAAAATGAATAATGGGGGAAATGGGTGCTTTATGACCTAGGTCATAGAACACCAGTATTCTCCCATTTTCATTCAAATATTCCCTAAGATCCCAAATTGGATTGATTCTCAGCACAAAGGTGATTCAATTCTCAACAAGGAAGACCTAGGAGGGGGTTCTTTAAGCTTTGAATGGTTCAGCACTAAGCAAAATCCTAGAAAATATAGTTTAACATTCAACTCACAAAACCTAGTAATGCAAGCCAAATAATGAGTGAAAATGATGAAATTAAACAACACGTTAGGATATGTGTACCTAGGAAGTCTAGACATGTGATGAGGATTTTGGAAATGAAAAAATGTTGTCAAAATATGCTAGGGAGGACTAAGACACCCTTACTATTTTCTTAGTCCTGCTACTCTTTTTCGAGGGAAATGCAGAATCTTCGGATGTTAGAATAGAATCTGAAAGAATCTCTACACAATTTCACTTGGAGGACTAAGATGCCCTTGCTACTGACTTAGTCCCATCTTGAATTTTTGAAATATCTAAATGTGATCCTGAGGCTTAATGTCCACACTTCCTTCTTCTCAAATCTCAAGTTCTGAAACTTCTAGATCTAACTTGTAGATGAGTTTCCGTGAAGATGAAAACTTTGGAATGCAGCTTTGCAACTTTGCAAATTTGTACTCCAAATTATCTTCAACTTAAATCTACAAACACAAACATGCAAGAGAGGAAAACATTGTTGATTGTTAGTAAATGGGGGTTTTCCTTGGTCAAACCCCTTGTTGGTAATTAAACCTTGGAATGAAATGAAATGAAGGAGGGAAATGATGAATGAACAAAGTGCTATGTTGCAACACACCAAACCCTTGTTATGAAATCTACAAACTTGTGTGAAGTTGCTAGCTTGAATGTAGATCTTGAAATTCTTGAATGCTTGATAGATTCTAACTTGAATTTCTTGCTTGAATCAAAACCATACATCACAAATGTTAGCTCAAAAATACATGTGATGCAAGAATATCTTTGACATGATGCTTGAATCTTGATGATGGCTCCAAATTATTGATAAATTGCTCTTGAATACTCTTATGAACTCAATTATGCTATTAGGAATTCTCTCA
>VDFB02075321.1:217426432-217470690 GCA_007258455.2 Sequoia sempervirens | reverse complement strand
TGACAGCTAGAATGTGGTAGGGACCATTCTATCAAGCATAAAAAGTGACTTAAGTGTTTTAATAATGCATGTGAGTAAAATGTTAAATGTTGATAGTTGTAAATCTAATATCTCTAGGGTGATTCCAAAGTTTTGAGTTTGTAAGTATAATGCTCCAAACATTTCATTTCAAAATGCAACTACAGCCATCCAACAAATATTCATTGAACAATAATTTTCTTTTGTACATTAGTTTAATTTTATGAGTATATATTACTAGCATATATATCTTTATTATTTTACTTTTCCACTTTAGAAATATAAGTTGTAACATAAATAATTTGAAAAAAATATGTTTATAATAACTTATTTAAAATTGTTATTTAAGTTTATATTAACTTATTAAAAATATAACATAACTCTAATAACAATAGAAATGTGACATGTAATGCCACATATTTTTTTTATATAACAAGAAGTATTTATAGGGTGGTGTACCCTTACACAAAAGGCCCAAAGGGAAAAGAGTTAAAAGAAAAAAAAATGTAAACACAGTCCCAAACTAGAATAGAGACGGTGAACTAACATCAAAATTACAACATATAGAAACATGAGAAAATAAAAAATAAAAACCCATAAGAACCCCTTACTTGGGTATATTCTCCCATTCCTCCATAAGGAATTTGAAATACACCCATATTCTACTAGATGAAGCTGGGGTTCGTTTGTATGTTATGTTTTTTAATCTCATCTTCAAGCACAAAGGCTAGAGTGATAGTATAATAGTGAATAACTTTGAGTGTGAAATAGGAGAGGCTATTAAGCTTCCTTTCCATATTTACCACTCTAGTCATAATCCTAGCTAATTTTATCTTTTGGATATTAATGTGATTTAGGCCAAGAAAATTTTTATAAGTGTGGTTGGGTTTTTTCTCAATGAATTTGAAATGAAATAAGTAGTGTGAAGGACCAGATATTAGCTAGCAAGTTATATCAACGATATGGGAAATCTACAGGCCTTCCTAATAAATCCAGAATAATGTCAAACTAGTCCTTATATTGTCATGATTAATCTTGGTTATAATTTCCCTTATGCCAATAATCATTTACATATTCTCATAGTTGTAGTAGCATATCTTAGAATTAGCTAAGGTTATCTTGTGTGGTGGACTAACAATCATGAGCCAATACTCAAAATTTGAACAATAAATAATCATTAGCGATCTTGTGACATAGGTTTCCCTATTTTTCTCCTACCAAATTAGTCTTATGATTATCACATTAAGATTACTAATCAAATCCTAGTGAAAGTTGAGCATTAAGTTAGTGGCCCTTAAGGTCCACATGCTCATTCTCACTTTTAAAATTCAAATCCATAACAACTTACCCTCCCAGTTAGGGAAATTGATAAGAGTAAGTAATAAAATAACTCTTAAAATTTGAGTTTGAGTTCTTCCCTATTGAACATATAGAATACTAAGAGGGGGTTGAATCAGTATTCCATAAAACCATTCACATAAAATTCATATAACAATTTTCACAATTCTGACTGAATCAACAAGAGAAAACATAGAAACAAATCAAAGCAACCATACACATGAACACCAGGATTTTTACGTCGAAAACCCAAAGAGGGAAAAACCACGGTGAGGGTTAACTCACAATATATTATATCTGGGTACAAAATATTATAGGGATCACTGCTAGGACTCATTGTCCTTAAAACACTCATTTCCTAAATACAAAAGATGGTTGACCTCCCAGATACAAAGATAGTGGCTCACTACCAAGATATTGAACTTATAGGATACACCTTCAATGTGTAGGGTTTAGTTCCAATGAAGCTCAAAATATGAAGTACTGCCTCACACAGTATTCGCTCAACAAACCTATACTGATCCACAACCAATAAAGCAATTAGGCTCAGACCTTTCTTCCACACACTTTTCTTCTCCACGCTTTCTTCTCCTTCACAATCTCACTCATTCCTCAAAACATCTTATATATATACAAGTATATCTTAATCATCAATTAGGTTGACCTAATTAGATGAAAAAAAATGATCAAAACTATCTTTTTCAGCACCATAAAATATTTTATCCATGTAATGCATTGTACCAATTCAGCTGACATCCATAAAACACAACTAGTCTCCATAATGTATTGCATACATTGATTCAGTCAAGACTAGAACACAATTCTCCAAACCAACAAATAATCCTCAAAGAAAACACCTTCCAGATCTGAGAACACATTAATTTCCCATCATACCACGAGCATGGAGACCATCAACAAAACCACAACATAAGAATATTAACCTTAATAGAATGCGGAGTCTCCCACTCAGTATTCCAAGCAAGAAACAATAGTAGAATACAAAGTTGCACTCTTTCAGAGATAGTTTTTTTCTCACAAACATAAACATCTCAAGATCCAAGATATAGCTATATGAATGAGTCAAGATAACATGGTTAACATATTAGAGTCATATCAAATATTGTGGTGATTTTCAGACTTAGATACCAACACACCTATCCATCACAAAAGGGTATAACCAATAGAGAACAACTTCTGATAAACCAAGTAGACTTCTTATAGAACTATCATCGTGTAGATGCCATCATGTTTACATTAATGAAAACATAGAAACAGCCAACACAAACCATACATACTTCATTCTCATGTTTCAAGACCCAACAATCTCCCCCTTTGGCATTGATGGTAACATGCATGATAAAAACATTTTCCAACTACAACTGAATACTCTAAATACTCCCCCTATCAAAAGTATTCTTCAAAAAAAAAAAAAAATTCTCTATCTCTCTATCTCTCATTCTCTATTCTCCCCCTTTGACATCAACGACAAAGGATGGGGGGGGTCTGGAATATCTATATATATTAAAATCTAGCCAAAAATATATGAACACAAAATTGAATTAACCTAAAGAACCTTTGAGACTCTCCAAGATGACCTTCCATGATGCTTTTCCTTCTTCCCATGAATCTTTTGCACTTCTAAGAGTCTTGTGAAATATCTCAAGTTTAGTTAAGGACTCTATACCATCTACTAGAGTATTGGGATTAAGATTAATCTCTAATAATTCACCAATATAGCCAAGAGCACTAGAAATAGAAGTGTGCTTGAGTTTAATCATGTCTCTAAGTGCGACAAACTTCTTAATAACTTTTTTCCTTTGATCTTGTAGTGAAAAGAATTTATCCTGAAGCTGCACAATGCAGGACCACCTCTGATTATCTCTATCTTCTGCTAACCTGTATGAATCTGCCTGAGTGCTCATTCGGGATTCACTCATCTTTATCTCATTTCTTATGTTTAGTGTACTGTCAGACCAATTTAGGAAAAAATAAATAAGCTCTTGTCCCTCTTCTTCACAACCTTGTACACTCTCCAATTCCTTCATCACTTAACTATGTGCATTTGCACATTTTTCTTTGATATCTTCCAAATTTCCTTCATCATATCCAATTTTAGTAGGTACTTCAAGTTCAGAGATGTAGACCTTCAAAGAATAAATCATGCCTCTAAGATTCTCCACAATAGAAATAGATGAATCAAAATTAGCACTGGGAATAACCTTCTACAATTCTTCCAAAGCTTTCTAAATATTTATCCTTTCATGCTCATGTTCAAACTCACTTCCTTCTGCAACTTCTTGCTTAACAACACTCTTCCTTTTCTTCCCTGTTCCAGTTGTGCTATCGAAGGTACCTTCTTCATTAAGGTTCTTAGGGATTTCCAAAAGAATTTTAGCATAATTATCAACTTCATCCTCTGACACTTCATAGTCTAATTCTAAAATCCATACCAACCTTGATTCAACTACTTCCATGTGACAGAAATTTGCAGACACAAGAAAAATTATTTTTCCAAAGTACCTTTCAACAACATTTACTAGAATCCTAAATCTTTTGTTCATCATCATCTAAAATGTTCCAAAGAATGTAGCAAGGACAGTCTCTTGTGCATCTGAGCTACCAAGATTTATCATGAAGTTCCTAATTTGATGGGCAATAGGAACTATATTTGACCATTCTATCCTTCCTATTCCTGGTAACTCTCTCAAAAAGTAAAATAGTAGACAAACAAAAAAATTTCCATACTAGAATGTATTCTTCTTACTCTTCTTGACTTCCTTTAAATTCTTTAAAATATTTTTATGAAGTAATTCACATAAGTCAATCCATACCTCTTTTAACCATATCAACAACAATATGTACAACAACAATAGAAATTGTGAGGTCATTGTTACAGATACAAACTTTATGACCAATGACCATAGTAGCAAACCTTATTACTAAATCAACAATTGATCTCAAATCAATCTCTTTCCCTTCAAGATTCACACCAGTAACCTCAAATGTCCCTTGCTCATCCATACCCTTTCATTTGGGAACTAGTTCGGAGGAACACAAACCAGTTCCATCTATAATAGCTTCTCTAGTAATCAAACGTGTCTCATCAATCCATGAAGATTCATCATGAATTCTACTTAAAAATATTCAAATATACTTATTTTCAAATTCAAACAAAGGGACTTTCCTCCAAACATCCAATTTTATCTCAACTAACACTCTATAGGCATCATGGATCTCTTCTAATTCGCTTTCCCATAGCATGTTCAACTCAACTAATGGGACCTATAGTTTTAAATTTTATTTGGAAGACCTAAAGGAGGGAGATGGCATCTCTAGTCTCTGCGTGCTGAGCTAGGGCATCCGCGCCCTAGCTCGTTCCTATTTTCTTCTTAGTTGTGTGATGTGAGGGGAGGGCGTTTGTCTATATGCAGGGGGTTTGATTTCTATTGTGTTTGGTGGGTGGCGTTGGAAGGTGTTCGGTGGCTGGGTCTCTTCCATTGCTTGCAGCCTTCCTTCATTTGTCTATGGCGCTTGGTGGTCGTGGCCAGGTGTTTGGGTGTGTTTTTGTGGCGTGTGTGGGTGTCGGGTGCTCTGGTGGGTTGTGGTTGAGCTGGAGGGTGGGCTGCAATAGGTTGTGGGTGGGGCTAGGTGTAGGGTGAAGAGAGTGGGCTGTGTGTTGGGGTTCATGGTGTTTGGTGCTTTGGCAGGAGGAATTTTGTGTGCCCTCATTCGCAGAGCTATGGGGTTGCATGGTGCCATTCCCCTTGGGTGTTCTTTCTATTCCTGAGGCTCCCGTGGGCTTGCATGTCAGATTAGGGAATTTTTTTCTCTATGTTGCATAGGGAATCTTCTAGGGTTTTCCCCAAAATGGACTTCCATTTGGCATTTGGTTCGAAACCCTCTCTATAGGGCTCGAAGATTTTTGATAATAATCTTTTTTCGGTGGAACCTAAAAAAGTCGAGACGGGCTCAGCAGGAGGGCCTAGAATTCTAAAGATTAATGGGTGCCTCGAAAGGTGTAAAGAGAGGCCGAATGTAGTCATTCTGATGGAGATGGTGGCAGAAGATATTGATTATTATTCAAGGCATTCTCTTTATTGCAAATTCTTGGGTTTGAAATTTTCATTGCAATTCTTGGATACGTGGGCTCAAAGGACATGGATGTCAGAGGGGGAGATGGAGATCTGCCTTTTGGTGAATAACTATTTCATGATTAATTTTGACTGCATGGCTGATCGGAATAGGGTTTTTGAAGGGGGCTCGTACTTTTAAAACCAGGTGGGCTTGTTTATTAAGCCATGACATGCTGGCTTCAACCCAACAGAGGAGCTTTCAAATCGAGTTCCAGTTTGGGTTCATCTTCCAAGGCTTCCTGTGGAATGCTGGCGCGAGGATGTGATGTACTTATTAGCCTCAAAGTTGGGGAAACCTGTGGGTTCGTCACAGCAAACGCAATTCAAGAAGGTAATGACTTTTGACCAGTTTTGTGTGGAAATTGACTTAAGTAAGCCATTGCCAGACTCTTTAGAAGTGAGTGCAAGAGAATATTCATGGGTGCAGTAGCTAGATTATGAAACACTACCCTTCCATTGTCATTTCTGTCATGAGTATGGTCACCTCCAGCGTAGATGTCCAAAGGCCAATCCTTCGAAGGCTCAATCTCCTCAACCCTCAAATAATCTGCCCAGAGTGGATAAGGGCAAGGATCCCATTCAGGGTTTTGGTGGCAGGGAAGATGGTTTTACTCCTGTTAGAGGTTGAAACAGAAATAAAGGACATAAAAGGACCTTGAAGGACAGGCAGGAGGAGGACACCTTCAATAGGTTTTAGGTATTGGAAGATCTTAGTCAGCAGGAGGTGAACTCGAGATTTTTGGATCTAGATCATGGGACTTTGGATATTGATCAGCATGGCCCTTCGGTTGAGGCAATGCATGCTCCCCAACAGGAGGGGGGTACGAGAGTGCCATGCTTAGAGGAGGTTGGGAATGATCCTGGACAGGCAAAGCTCAATTCAGAGGTGATTATGGCTCTGCATGTTGATGGAACTTTGGACCTGGTGATAGATCGGAAAATGGGGGTCCAGGATGAGTTGGGTGGTAGTGCTGAGGCAGTGAAAGATAGTGTGGATAAGGCTCATCTCTTGCAGAAAGTGGGTTCAGAGGTGGGTAAGAAGAATAATAAGTCATCCTCTCAGTTGGGTATTTTGCAAAAAGATCTCAAGAAGGGGGGGTTCAGAGAAAATTTCTAAGTTGGGAAGGAAGAAGGATGTGGAAAATATTAAGATGATAGGGGAGAATTTGGTGGAGTCGGGGTCAGTCTAAACTCTGGATTCGCATTTTTCATGCCCCTTGAAATGATAGTTCTCTCTTGGAATGTACGGGGCTTGAACAGTGGCCCTAAACAAAAAGTTGTTAGAGATTTGATTAGGCGTCATTCGCGTGATGTTCTTTTTCTACAGGAGACTAAGCTCTTTGTGAAGGGTATGATGGATTTAGTTCCTAAGTTATGGAGGAATGGTGAATTCCAATGCACTGGTGCACAGGGGTCTTCTAGAGGGGCGGCGTGCTTATGGAACCCGCGGAAGATCTGCCCCCAATGGTGGGTGTCTTTTAAGTCCTCCCTTTCCATGGTGGCTTCTTGTTTTATGTCAGGGGAAATTTCTCTCTTCTCCAATGTGTATGCACCTATGGAGTTGCATGGCAAGCAACTCTTGTGGTCCAACATTCGTTTCGTTCGTAGCTTATTTCCTTACCATCCTTGGATTATTGGAGGTGATTTTAATGCTATCATGGAGCTTGTGAAGAAGTGGGGTGGTATTGTAAGGCTGGAGGCTTCTGTGTTGTTGCTCCAAGACAATATCTCTGCTCTGAATCTTGTGGATATCAAGCAGGGAAATGGTCTATTTACTTGGAATAATAGGAGAACTGGAAACGCTTCTATTTCAAAAAGACTTGATAGATTTTTGGTGTCTAGTTTTTGGTTAGGGGACAGGTGGATGACTAGTTCAAAAATATTCATGGGTGCAGTAGCTAGATTATGAAACACTACCCTTCCATTGTCATTTCTGTCATGAGTATGGTCACCTCCAGCGTAGATGTCCAAAGGCCAAGCCTTCGATGACTAGAAGTGAGTGCAAGAGAATATTCATGGGTGCAGTAGCTAGATTATGAAACACTACCCTTCCATTGTCATTTCTGTCATGAGTATGGTCACCTCCAGCGTAGATGTCCAAAGGCCAAGCCTTCGAAGGCTCAATCTCCTCAACCCTCAAATAATCTGCCCAGAGTGGATAAGGGCAAGGATCCCATTCAGGGTTTTGGTGGCAGGGAAGATGGTTTTACTCCTGTTAGAGGTTGAAACAGAAATAAAGGACATAAAAGGACCTTGAAGGATAGGCAGGAGGAGGACACCTTCAATAGGTTTTAGGTATTGGAAGATCTTAGTCAGCAGGAGGTGAACTCGAGATTTTTGGATCTAGATCATGGGACTTTGGATATTGATCAGCATGGCCCTTCGGTTGAGGCAATGCATGCTCCCCAACAGGAGGGGGGTACGAGAGTGCCATGCTTAGAGGAGGTTGGGAATGATCCTGGACAGGCAAAGCTCAATTCAGAGGTGATTATGGCTCTGCATGTTGATGGAACTTTGGACCTGGTGATAGATCGGAAAATGGGGGTCCAGGATGAGTTGGGTGGTAGTGCTGAGGCAGTGAAAGATAGTGTGGATAAGGCTCATCTCTTGCAGAAAGTGGGTTCAGAGGTGGGTAAGAAGAATAATAAGTCATCCTCTCAGTTGGGTATTTTGCAAAAAGATCTCAAGAAGGGGGGGTTCAGAGAAAATTTCTAAGTTGGGAAGGAAGAAGGATGTGGAAAATATTAAGATGATAGGGGAGAATTTGGTGGAGTCGGGGTCAGTCTAGACTCTGGATTCGCATTTTTCATGCCCCTTGAAATGATAGTTCTCTCTTGGAATGTACGGGGCTTGAACAGTGGCCCTAAACAAAAAGTTGTTAGAGATTTGATTAGGCGTCATTCGCGTGATGTTCTTTTTCTACAGGAGACTAAGCTCTTTGTGAAGGGTGTGATGGATTTAGTTCCTAAGTTATGAGGAATGGTGAATGCCAATGCACTGGTGCACAGGGGTCTTCTAGAGGGGCGGCGTGCTTATGGAACCCACGGAAGATCTGCCCCCAATGGTGGGTGTCTTTTAAGTCCTCCCTTTCCATGGTGGCTTCTTGTTTTATGTCAGGGGAAATTTCTCTCTTCTCCAATGTGTATGCACCTATGGAGTTGCATGGCAAGCAACTCTTGTGGTCCAACATTCGTTTCGTTCGTAGCTTATTTCCTTACCATCCTTGGATTATTGGAGGTGATTTTAATGCTATCATGGAGCTTGTGAAGAAGTGGGGTGGTATTGTAAGGCTGGAGGCTTCTGCATTGTTGCTCCAAGACAATATCTCTGCTCTGAATCTTGTGGATATCAAGCAGGGAAATGGTCTATTTACTTGGAATAATAGGAGAACTGGAAATGCTTCTATTTCAGAAAGACTTGATAGATTTTTGGTGTCTAGTTTTTGGTTGGGGGACAGGTGGATGACTAGTTCAAAAATTTTGGATGGTCGAGGTTTTGACCATTGGCCAATTAAGCTAGTGGCTGAAGTTCCTCAATGGTGTGTTAGACAGACCTTTAAGTTCCAACTCATGTGGCTCAGGGATGAGTCTCTTCGTGATTTTCTCCCTGGCTAGTGGGATCTTGGGAAGCCAGCATATGGCACTGCTATGTACTCTTTCTCAAAGAGGCTCCAGTATGTTAAATACAGGTTGAAAAGATGGAATAGGCAACATTTTGGTAATTTGTTTCAAGAAAAATAGAAAGCTCAGGATAATATGGACCTAATTACCAGACAAATTCATGATCAAGGCCTCTCGGAAGAGTTGAGTTCGTTAGAGGTTGCTGCAACAAAAGAGGTTGAGGAATGGGAGTTAAGAGAAGATTTTTTTTGGAAACAGAAGTCCCGTATTGAATGGCTTTAGGCTGGTGATAGGAACACTTCTTTTTTCCATAACTCAGTTAAAGATCGGAGGCAAGGTAATGCTATTTCTTCTCTCTTGTTGTCTGATGGGGAAACTTTGTCCTCTTCTGCTTCTATTTCTGATGAATGCATTCTGTATTTCTATACCTTATTCTCTGAGGATTCGCCTCCTGCGGAGGAGGATGAAGCAAGGATTCTAGATTGTATCCCACAATTGGTGACTAATGAAATGAATGAATCGTTACTTTCTCCTATTACCTTGTTGGAGCTTGAGAATGTTGTGTTCCAGATGAAGAAAGGTAAAGCCCCTGGGCTTGATGGATTCCCAGTTGAATTTTTTTAGGAGTTCTGGGAAGTGATTAAATTGGACCTCTTAGAGGTTGTTCAGGAATCCTTTATGCATAAACAAATGTTGAAGTCTTTGAATGCTACTTTTTTATCTCTTATTCCAAAGGAGGGGGCTAATTCTTTGGATCTTTTTAGGCCTATTGCACTATGTAATGTTGTGTATAAAATTATTACTAAGTTGATTGCGGGAAGGTTGAAACCTTGGCTTGGGGGGTTAATCTCTGAGGAGCAGGAGGGTTTTTTTGCTGGCAGACAGATCATGGATGGGGTTGTTATTGCTGCTAAGACCATCCATTCTATGGAATCCTCAAAATAAAAATCTATGTTTATCAAGTTGGACATGGCTAAAGCATATGATCGTGTTAAATGGAACTTTCTATTTAAAATTCTTGGAGCTTTTGGCTTTGCTGAGGGTTGGATTGAATGGGTCAAGAGTTGTGTCACTTCTTCTTCCTTTTCAGTGCTTATCAATGGTGAGCCCACTTGTTTGTTTGGTGCTTCTAGAGGCCTCAGACAAGGATATCCCTTGTCTCCTTACTTATTTATCATTCTTGCGAAAGGCCTAGGAAGGCTCATCCATGCTCAGGTTGCTAGCGGCTTGTTTCAAGGTTGGAGGTGGGGAAATGATATTCCCCCTCAGTCTCATCTTCATTTCATAGATGATACTGCCTTGATGGGTAGGGCAAAGGTTGAGGAGGCTCTCAACTGGCGCAGTGTGTTGGATAGTTACTTGGCTGCTTCTGGGCAGCGCATTAATGAGGGGAAGTCCATCTATTTCTTCCATACTCCTAAGGTTATCCAAAGGAGAATTGTTGGTATTCTTCATTTCTAGATTGGTTCGCTTCCTTTTTCCTATCTTGGAATCCCTCTTTCCATTCATTCTCTCTCCAAAAGGTTTTGGCAAGAGACTCTTAACAAGTTTTGAAGATTGGTCAGCCATTGGACTTGCAAGTGGCTTTCTTCAACAGCTAGAGTGACTCTTCTAAAGTTAGTGGTCGAGGCTCTCCCTCTTTATAGATGCTTTGTTCTTTCTGCTCCTTCAAGTTTTATTAAAGACTTTGAGAAATTGTCTTGTTAGTTTCTGTGGGCTGGCAATCTTCTTCATAGAAAATGGAGTTTGGTGAAGTGGGATATTGTTTGTAGGCCAAAGCAGGAGGGGGGTCTGGGTCTACGACAGACGGATTTGAATGGGCATGCCTTGGCTGCTAAGTTGTATTGGTGTTGGTGCTCACAAAAACACATGTGGTCGGCTAAAATTCTGACCTTTAAATATTTGGGGGCGGTGGAAAGTAGGGAGGTTGTAAGATTCAGTATGGAGGGGAAAGGTTCTATGATCTGGAGTACCCTTAAACGGGGTGCCAAGCTTGTTAAGCAGGGACTTTTTTGGATTTGTAATGGGGGTCGGGATGCTCTCTTCTGGCATGATTCCTGGGATGGGCATCCACCCATTGTGTCCTCTCATCCCCACCTCCACGACTTGTGCTAGATTTTTGAGGAGGCGAGTTGGTGTCATGTGGTAGACTTCAAATCTCAACAATCATTGGGTCAGGTTTCTGTGTCCAGGTGGAAGGACCCCTTGGATTGGCCTCCTGGTGGTGTCGTGGAGGATCGTCAAGAGCTTGCTAATATTTTATCAGGTCGTGCCTACAATTCTCTCCATGGGAGTGATGTCCTTTCTTGGGGTCCTTATTTGAAAGGAAAATTTTCAGTTGCCTCTAGTTATCAGGTTTTGGATAAACAGGTTTTTGGGAGCTCCCAGGTTTCTTGGTGGAAGCACGTTTGGAATAAATTTGCTTGGCCTAAGTGTAATTTTTTCTCTTGGCTCGTGGTCCAAGGTAAGTGTCTTACTTGGGACAATCTTTGGAAACGAGGGTTCTAGGGCCCCCCATGTGCATTCTGTGTGGTCAGCATGAAGAATTCTTATCACATCTCTTTTTTCAGTGTTCTTTTGTTAAGGCTATTTGGTATCACTGGTGGAATCTCTAGAGCTTACCATGTTGCCATGTCTCTTCTTTGGATGATTTTTGGAAGAGACAGGGATCTTCTCCTGCCACAACCTCTTTTCTTACAATTGCTTGGAGCATTGGTCCTAGTTTGATTATTTGGAAAATTTGGTTGGAGCGTAACAAAAGAATTTTCCTGGATAAAAAATTGCTCATGGGGCAACTTTGGAGGCGAATTCTTGGGGCTCTGTTGGAGACTTTGACTGCAAAATGTGACTTGTCTATGCCGATTGATCTTGGGGATTTGGGTGTTGTTAATGCCCTGGTTCTTTTCACAGGGGACATGAGTATTTTGAGCAAAGTGCATCGTAGGTGTGGGTGTGAGAGAGTTGCTGGTGAGGGATTTTGGTGTCTGCCTGCTCTATGGGAGCTAAAAATCAATACAGATGGGTTATTTAGGGGTAATCCTGGGCATGTTGGGGTTGGTGGTATTGGTAGGGACAGCCTTGGGGTGGTGGTTTTTTTCTTTTCTATGTATCATGGTTTGCAAACTAATAATCTTATGGAGGCGAGTGCTATTCTCTTAGCGATGGAGCGGGCGGTTGGCCTCGGATGGCGGCGGATTGTTTGTGAATCTGATTCTTAGGTGGTTATTGATATGTTGAATAGGAAAAATTTGGAGGATGTGAATTGGCAGCTAGCTGTGGTTGTCAAGCAGATTGTTTCTATGTGCTCTTCTTTGGAGTCCATTGTTTTCTGCCATATTCCACGGGAGTGGAATAGGGTGGCTGATGGGATGGCTAGATGGGCATCAGAGAGGATTGATTCTTGGTATGTGGATGATTGGGGCAATCTTCCTGAGAACATGGCCCATGTTCTTGAGGAGTGGGTTGCTGAGGATATGAAGTGCTTCTTGGGTGTGAATTAATTCTTGTTTTGTTGGGCCCCTTGTGGCTTCTTTCTTCGGACTTTGTAATGATGTTCTGATTCAATAAAGTTTTTTCCCTCTTTTAAAAAAAAAAAACTGAACTAATGAAATTTCTTCTATCTTATTGTAAACAAATGCATAATATCCTCTATGGGAAACACTCTTAGAGGAATGCAAGAGAATGCACCAACAGACTCTTCCGACAAAACCTTCAAATATCTTCTCAAATTAACTTGCACTTTATCTACACTATTCACATTCTTTGAATTATCCATAGCAATAAAAGTGAAAGATTGTACAAACAAGAATACCTCTGTAAATACCAACAAGAAATGTATAGTGTAAGTGTGGAATAAGTAAATAGTAAAAATAACTAAAAACACTTCTTAATAAGACATTATATCAAAGATTCAACAATTAAACTAGTTTAAAGAAAGAATCTACTGAAAGTGTCATATTGTTCCCTATCTCTAAAGATTTATCAAGTCACGGGGCTCTTAGATTTGGTAAGCATTGTGACTGTTAAAATGCCAATCTAGAGAATGAGATAATGCTAAATGAAATGATGTAATCCTATATAGTGATTTATAACTGATAAAATGAAGTTGTTGTAATCTATGATGACATGAAACTATGATGAAAGAAGCTATAGTAATTTATGATGCACCTATGATTATGATTCTACTGATGCTATGATTGCTATTGCTATTTGATAATATTGCTAAATGATTCTATGATGAATTGCTTGAATGCTAAGATGCTTGATTGCAATTGTTGTAGAGTAAATTTGCACAAAGATGAGGATTCATAATCCATTTTCCTGTTTCAAAAGGTTGTATATATAGATTCATGGAAACACATTCTGATGGGGCAACACAGCAAAGGCTTGGATTTGATCTGGAGGATTGAATGGTGAGAGATGAAGAACCTTGTGCTAATCATGGGAATGGTTTATCCCCATGAAAACATCAAGCCAGATGATAAGAAGAATTAGAGGAAAGAGATTGAAGAGGATTACCTGCAAGTTTGTCTCCACAGCTTTCCCATGAATGCCAGTTGAATTAAATTAGATGTTTTATATCTAATTTGGTAGGTGAGTGAATAGAGGAAAAATTCCCTTTATTTGAATAAATTTGATTTATTCAAGTTTTAACAAAAGAGAATAATTAATTAAATGAAACAAATATTTGAGATTTGCTTATTTAATAAAAAGGGATATGATAATTAAAATAAAACTTTATGATATTTTATTTAATTAAGAGGAAACATGATTTAGATAATTAAATAATACAAACTATTGAAGTTGCTTATTTAATTACAATAGAATAATTTAAAATTAAAGAATTTAGAAGAATGAACTATAAATAAATATTTCTATTTATTTAATAGTAGATGAATTTAAGGTTAATTAATCAATAAGTCGTATTTAATTAATTAGATTATCCATGCCATTTTTAGGTGTATACATTTTGCCTCTCTTTGAAGTGATGTGTTTACACATTACTTCAAAGAAATTTTTGTTGTTGCTGCCAATATTGATAAAAAAAAATTTAGTATGCCCCAAACGTTGATTTTTAGGTGATGATGAATATATGCCCCCTCAGGAGATAAATTAATGAATTTTTTTTAATTTTTGAATTTTTGGATTTTCCAAATTTTTTATGATTTTCTAATGATTTGATGATGATTTGGTGGTGAAATAATTTATCTCCTAATTAAGAATGTAAAATTTTTTACCTTGAATGAATTTGAATTAATCTCCCTTGAAAAAAATTAATTTACCCCATAAAAATCCTACCAAAAATAGCCTATAAAAGGTCAAAAGAGTGATTTTAAACTCATTTGTGCAATTGAGTTTTGAAAATTTGTGAGAGAGATTATTGAGTCATTTGGAGCAAGATGTTGATTCCTTACCACACTCACTGGTTCAAGTGTGTGTGACGACACAACCACCCGGTCATCTACGAACCTCCGATACGTACCCGTTAACCCCCTCATTACTCGTGCATTTCTCATTTTTTGCGCTTTTTTTAGTTTTTTAAATTTCCATGTCTTTTAGCACTTATGCATGCCGATGTAGTGCTTAAAACAACTATTTTAACGCTTTTAACATTTTAGAGCTTAGTCTAGATTGGTAGCGCTTAGTATATGATTGTAGCACTTTTGATGTTTTAGCACCTAGGATAGGAAGTTTAGTGCTTTTACCTTCTATTTTAACAATTTCATTAGTTTAGCGCTTTGTCCCAATATAATAGCGCTTATGATGAAGTGACACTTTGACTATCTAAAATGGCGCATATGCCTAATGAAATGGCACTTTTGATGATTTAGCACTTTCAGTGCCTGTTTTAGCACTTTTAAGTGTTTTAATGGTGCTTTTGATGATTTAGCGCTTTGAAACTCTATTTTGGAACTTCCAAATCAGATTGATAAAGTTTGTCAAATTTTGTCCATGATTTTGTCAAATTTTTATCATGTCAGCCATTGGTTTGATATGATTGATGATCATAATCAAGTAGATGATGTTCAACTTCATGATAGGCGAGGTCTAATGATTAATTGATGATAATTATCCTCATGATAGGCGAGGAATAATTACAGTTTTATTGATGAACCTCATGATAGGTGAGGTTGATTTGATGTATTGACCTCATGATAAGTGAGGTTCAATGATGTTTGATGACTAACCTCATGATAGGTAAGGTTCAATGATTGTTCGCTCACGAGATTTAATCAAAATTCTCACCAAGAGCTGATTATGTTTGATAGGATAATTGATGTGTGATGATTTGACAAGGAATACTGACTTTAACCATTTCATGATTATAGGAGGCTTTGACGAACCTCTAGATTAGAGAGTGATTTCCTCAGATGTTTGATTTGATACCATAGCTGGCCTAGCCTGAGATAGCTATTATTACATTTTTTGGATTGTCCTCCTTATTGGAGGAACCCCAGATTAGGATTAATCAGGGTCTCCTGACAACTTTAGCAGAGAGGTGGCATAGCAAGCATAATACCTTCCACCTAGCTACCGGAAAGATTACAGTTACCCCTGAGGATTTCTAGCAGATTCTATAGATACCAATTGTCAGGGATATTGTTGTCTATGATTCATCAAAGCAGGGTGGGACTGATGCCCTTTGGAGAGTTTTGTAGGATGATAGGATTTTTGGATATTGGATTTTGTGGTGTAAGATGGTGGATGCTTATGCCACTTTGCCAATAGATTTTTTTGGATTCATTGGAGGATTCATTTGTCCTGATCGTAGGTCAAAGGGATTCTCTATTGGTTGGGGTCATGTACTGGAGAGCACGATCATGCATGGGATGAGATATGCTTGGGGCATGTGCATGCTTTCCCATTTGTATCATGATTTGCATTCGGTGGTCTACCTTGGAGGTCAGATTTTATTCACCAAAGTCACTTTACTTCAGGTGTGGGCATGGGAGCATATTGTTGTCATGCAGCCAGTGATGGTGAGGCAACATCCCGCCAAGTGGCCATATGTGCATAGATATACAGGTCATCTTACTCAAAATAGACTGGGTAAGTTGGATCATTGGTGTAGAATATTGGATGATATGGAGATTGTGACATGGCGTCCATATTTAGATTGTGAGCACTGGGATGATGATGACGTTCATTTTTCATTCTTCTGTTAGTCTTTTACTCTGATTGGTCAAACATGGTGGATTTTGGAGAGATTTCTGCTGAGATGAGTGCTTCATCAGTATGGCATTGTTCAGGGCATTCCCTAGGGTGTTTCCCACTATTCTCGTCAACAATTAGACTTTATAGATTGGGGGCCTGGTATGTCTTATTATGTGGCAATGCAGGAATTCTAGGATTTATAGCCTCTTATTTGGGAGATCTATCCAAATATTGTAGAGCCACCAGTGACAACCGATTATGCAAAGTATCTGGTGTTACATCCATTTCCCCTTATTACCATTCCTGATGAGCCAACACCATTACTTGTTGATGAGGAGGTTGTTGTTGCACACCGATGTCGACGGAGGAGAGAGGAGATTGGCAATGAGGAGGTGGTGGTGGAGGAGGTCGAGAGAAGTAGTGATGAGGAGGGCAGTGGGGGTGATGAGGAGGCGGCAGATGTCGAGGGTAGTGGTGATGAGGGGGACAGCAATGATGATGATGATAACAGTGATGATGATGAGGGGTATGGAGGTGGTGGACCAGATGTTGCTAGTGGGTTAGGTGCAGGTGGGTCAGGTCCTAGTTTAGAGGAGTATTTGATGCCTCGTAAGAGGAAAACAATAGTTTCCTCTTCATAGCAGTGTGTGTAGCAGTAGCAGACCTAGATAGCGAGTCTACAGGTATAGGTTCATACCTTACACGGTCAGCTGACTCAGGCCCAGGGTTTGTTGGTACAAACTTAGAAAAAGATGCAAGCTTAGGCCCAGGCTCACACATAGGCCCTAGCATAGGTATAGGCTCATTTGGATGTGGCTCAGGTACAAATTACAACCTTGATAGCCGAGAGGGATGCCACTAGATTGACTATAGGAGTAGCTTAGGCTTAGATTTCATCATTGACAGCCGAGACGGATGCCACCATATTTACTGTAGAGGGGGCTCAGGCTGCAGTTGAGAGATTACAAAGATTGGTGGATGGTAGCACTATAGCCAATTATATGTGAGAGGTTGTCTATGTTGGTCAGGAGGTAGAGTATTATAGAGGTAGATTCTATGATGTCATCCCTTCAAAGCAGAGAGTGAGGTATGGGAAGTCCCAATCTGGTAGGTCACATTTGAGGACTATGAGTAGAGGTGTGACATAGCCTCTCCCAAGAGACGTGAGAGATCTCGGTACATCTGGTGGTGGAGGGACTGGTCTTGAGATGCTTGCTCCGTCTAGAGCCAAGAACACCTAGTTTCATGATTGCACCCTCTGTTATATTTTGAGATGTGATATACACTCTGATTACAATCATTTTTTATGACATCTCTTTTCATTTCAAACATCATTGTATACTTGACATTTATGATTTTGAGATCTATATGATTTGCATTGGATTTTATTGATCTATCATGTTTTGTATATGATTCTATGATGGATGCATTTATTTTCTATGTTTTATGTGCCAAGTGATGATCTTTTGTATTATGATGTTATGGATGTAGTTTTATAATCACGATGATATGTTATGATTTGTGATGTTCTATTTATGATGTGCATAATGATGATGTATGAATGATGTATAGATGTATGATGAAATTATGGATGCAATTATTTATATGGATGAAATAAATGTACGATGATATGTATTTTGAAAGTATATGATAATGTTCCTCTATGCATGATTATGGATATGATGTTCTAAATGATATATGATGTGCGATGTAAAATGGGATGTGTGCACTTTTATTCTCGTGATAAATGTAAATATATGATGCAATAAGTGGATGAAAATGATGTATGATAATGGTATGTTGAATATATATATGAATAGAAATGCACTTATATGATGTAATAAGTGGATGAAAATGGTGTATGATATATGATATGTTTATGATATGTGATATGGAAATGTAATGGCGTGATGTGATAAGTGGATAAAAATGATGTATGATATATGATATGTTAAATGGACTATGATATGTGATATGATTAATGGATGAATGAAAACACAACTATAGAGATTTATTTTTGAGATTTTCTTATGCAATTTTATGACATTTGATGTGAGAAATATGATATGATCAATGAAAATTATTTGATCAAATGTATGAATGATGAAATGATAATAAAATTATTTCTAATGTATACAATGAAAATGATGATGCAACTACATGATTATGATGATGTTTTTGTTAATGTCAAGTATACTCAATTGGTTATGATAAAAGATGATATTGTTTGGAATTGATTACCCTTCTTTTAAACAAATACCCTATAGATGTAAAAACTATTATGAATGCAATCTAATTTTACCATGCAAATCTACATGCGAACATTGGCATCTTAATAGTACTTTTATCATGCTTTGTATCATAATAGAGCTTTAAAAATGTTGAAAGTGAGTACAAGCATCGATGGTATGATTTAGACCATGATGACCTGAGTACTACTTCCATGATTTTTTTATATTGCAAGTGAACACAAGCATCTAGGTATAATTAAACCGAGATGACCTGAGATTTTCTTGTGTAAATAGACAAGAATCAATCACTTTCCTATGTGAATTTGAATGTCATCCATGATACTTTGTAGAGCACTTCCCGCAACAATTCACACAGTAATTATGATTAATTCACAGACAACAAACAAAGAAAATACCATTCTCCTTCCTAGCTTCTCTAGTTCAATACATCATAGAGTTTCTCCAAAGAAATGACAATCGAAGATCAAAGTACAACATATCCAACCTTTGCTTAAAGTATTTCAACCATTTATCCAGATTAGATCATCCATTTTGATTTTATGATGTTTTGTGATTTTTGAGATTTTGACCAATAACCTAACATAAAGTCCTATCATAGGGGCCTCAGGGGCTAATAAAATATTATCCTTGCCTTCGTTATACACACAGAGACCACGTAGTTCAACTGACACAGACTCTATTTTTCACTTTTTGAGACTAACTTTTTGACTTGTTTTTTGGATTTTCTGTTGTGATTATGGATGTCCAATGTGTTTTTGATGGTGATTGATGTTCCATGTTGGGTTTTGTTTCGATCATTATTTTTGTTGTGTTTGTCCTCCTTCTGTTTGTCTAATTGGTTAAGCTCAAGCTTTATTGCCCCCAATGAGGTTCAGATGTTTCCCCAAAGCTAGGGTGAGACATGACCACTCGTAATGATATGATAATGGATGTAAAATGATGTTGAAAGAAATGACCATGACATGAATCTAAGTAGATGGAAAAGTTGGATTTAAAATCACATGTAGCGCCTATTTCCAATTGTTTTTTCTACATGTTTTTATTGCACTTTTTCAGTCTTTTAGATATTTTTTTTGTATTTTTTTGTTTTCTAATTTTTTTGTATTTTTCTATCACCAAGACGCCTATTTGCCAATTTTTCATCAAGGTAACCATTTTAGAACCTAATACGTGCACTAGGTGACTCAGGTATAAAACTTTCTAAGATGGATACTGTTGATAGGTTCATTGAACAAATCCCCTTCAGGTGTGGATAGTTGATAGGCTCTAGATCCATAAACTGATATGATGACAAAGGGACCTAGCCAATTAGGCTCAAACTTCCCTTTCTTTTCTTTGTCATGCTGATTTCTAGGGTTTTCCTTTAGGACCAAGTCCCCAACCTGAAAGACTCTAGGTTTTACCCTTTGATTGTAGCTTCTAGACATCCTTTGTTGATATGTCGTCAAATGGTTCACAACTTGTTGATGAAGTTCATCCAATAGTTCCAACTCTTGTAGTCTAGAAACCCTATAATATTCATTTGGAATGATACCTTTCAGTGAGACATAGAGTGATGGAATTTCAACCTCACTGGGTAGTATAGCTTATGATCCATATACCAATACATATGGTGTATCTCCTATGGGTGTTCTGATGCTAGTTCGATATGCCCATAATGCAGGATTTAGTTGAACATGCCAATCACGTCCAACATCATTAACTGTTTTCTTTAGAATTTTTAGAATTGTTTTGTTTGAGGCCTTTGCTTGGCCATTTCCTTGAGGGTAGTATGGTGTTGAAAAATGATGTTGGATATGGAACTTCTCACACAATTCCTGTACATCCTGGTTTTTAAAAGGTCTTCCATTGTCTATTACAATGGACTGGGGAATTCCATATCTATAGATGATGTAGTTCAATATGAATGATGAGATCTATTTTCCAGTGATTGTTATTAAAGGAACTGCGTCTATCCATTTGGTAAAGTACTATGTTGTTGTGATTATGAATTTGTGTCCATTTGATGAAGACGAATTGATATTCTCTACTAGGTCTATTCCCCACTAACAAAAAGGCCATGTTGATGTGAATGGGTGCAATTCTTGTGCTGGTGCGTGTATTAAATTACCATGTATCTGACATTTCTAGCACTTTTTAACAAAATGATAGGACTCCATCTCCATATTCGGCCAGTAATACCTGAAACGGAGGAGTTTCTTTGCTAAGGCTAGTCCACTTGAATGAGTTCCACAAATACCTTCATGAACCTCACGTAAAGTTGTCTTAGTCTCGTTATGTTCTAGACACCGAAGAAGAGTACCATCTAGACCTCGATGGTAAAGTATGTCAGCTATTAAGGTATGTCATGCAACTTTGCGAATGAAGTTACATTTTTGGTTTCTGGAAAGATCAGGAGGAAGGAAATTGTCCTTAAGGTAAGCATAGGTCTTTCCATAGACGAAGGATTCAATGTCAACTAGTTGGCATATGGTTTGAGAATCTAGATCATCATAAGTCGGTTTAGATACTTTTTCTACCATAAACTCATAATGACCTTATTTTTCTGGCAACTGTAAAAGAGAAGCAATTGTCGCCATAGCATCTGCAGCTTTGTTTTTTTCCCTTGGAATTTTTTCAAACTTGATTTCCACAAAGTATTTCTTGAAATCATCTATCATCTTCTTATATGGCATTAGTTTTTCATCCTTTGTCTGATATTTGTCATTTACCTGACAAATGACTAATTGTGAATCACCATATACTTGTAGTTTTGTGATATGCCATTCAACTACCACTTTGATTCCAATAATCAAGGGCTCATACTTAGCTACATTATTTGTGCAAGAAAACATGAGTCTATAGGACATTGGGATTGTATGTCCTTGAGGTGTGACAAACATAATTCCCACACTAGACCCACATTGTGTGTATGACCCATCAAAATAAAGCCTCCATGGTTGTGTTGTCGCAACTTAAGGATATCTACATCAGGAAATTCAATGTTCATTGGATGAGCATCTGGCAACGTAGCTTCAGCTAATTGATCAGCTATCACCTATCCCTTGATGGCTCTCAAGTCTACATACTAGATGTCAAACTCACTTAAGATCATGACCCGCTTTGCTAGTCTCCCTGTTAGAGCAACTTTGTTGAGTAGATATTTTAATGGGTCCATTTTTGCTATGAGTCTGACTGTATGAGTCAACATGTAGTGCCACAACTGTTGGGTTGCAAATACCACTGCCAAACAAGATTTTTCTATGAATGTGTAATTTATTTCATAACCGTTGAGAGTCCTGCTGATATAGTAAATAGCTTGTTCTTTTCCCTCAGAATCTTCCTATGCTAATAGAGCTCCTAAAGAAATATATGTTGTTGCAATATATAGTAACAATGGTCTCTCTACTGCAGGTGGCATGAGTATGGGAGGTGACATCAAATATTGCTTTATTTAATTGAAAGTAGTTTCACATCCTTCATCCCATTTAAAAGAGACATTCTTATGTAGCAGATGATTGAAGGGATGACTTTTATTTGCTAACTGAGAGATGGACCTTTTGATTGATTGTAGCCTACCTTGTAGAGATCTTAATTGACTGATATTCTTTGGTGGAGGCATTTCCATTATTTCTTTGACCTTAGTTGGATCCACTTCAATACTTGTTTCTGCTACTATGTATCTAAGGAGCTTTGCCGATGTAACCCCAAACACACACTTCTTTGGATTCAATCTGACATTGAATTTCTCTAACCTTGTAAAGATTTTGCTCAAAATATCTAGATGTCCCACTATTAGATCCATAATGATGTCAATGCTTGGTAAAGGAAAATCGTCCTTTGGGCATGTCTTATTTAGATCTTTGAAATCTGTGCATATTCTGATACTATTATCCAGTTTAGATACAGGCACAATATTTCAAATCCACTCTGCATAATTGATAGACCTGATAAATCTTGCATCCAACAAATTTTTCAGCTCAACTTTTACCATCAAGGTAATGTGGGGATGCATTTTTCTCAATTTTTGTTTTACTAGTTTGATTTCAGATGGTAGAGACAGATGATGCATCAGGAGATCTAGATCTAATCCTAGCATATCAAAATAAGACCAAGAAAAATTGATATGTCGCTCTTCAAAGAATTTGGTGAATTCTGGCTTCTCTTGTTCTTTCATGGATGCTGCCAGATGTAAAATATTTTCCCTTTCTATTGTTCCAAGATTTATGGACTATGTAGGCTCCACCAGTACTGATGATTTGTCATGGTAATGTTCTGGAAGGGTGTCAAATCCCCCATCTTTTAATGCCTCAAAAATGTTTTCACTGTTAGATACGTTCTTTATTTTTACTTTTTCAAGATCTAATGATGCCATTGAATGGTTTTCACCATTAGATCCATTTTTCCTGTTATTAATTTTGAAACTAGAAGATTTGACACCCTCCTAATTTGAAGTGTTGTTATGAGTGTTATTGGTAGAACTTGTATTAGGCATGTCACTACAAAGAAAATTTATGATGGCATCATCATTTGAAAAGACTGGTATATTAATAGGTTTGGTTGGTTCCCAGTTAATAAGTTCAGGATGCATCAAGGGTAAAAAGTCCGCAGGTTGAGTAAGGTCAATGGAAATGAGGGTTCCAATAGCCATGTGGTCAAAGGTGTTAGTGGTAAGGTCGAGGTCTATGATATTACCCTCCTGCAAGTCATCTATCTCATTCGATGTCTATTCATCCTCACTTGAGTCATCGATATTTGGTGATCCCATTACAAGTGGTCTAGTTCCTAAACTTTGTCCCTCCTCTCGTGTGGGTGTATATAATTTTATGACATCAATGTGTTTTTCAGTGTATGATGTTGCAGATAAATGATCCCATTCATACTCATTAGAATCTATTTCAGAACCATCCCTCATTTGAAGAATCATTTCTACCACTTTCTGAGTTACTTCTTCTTTTGATTCCCCTGTATAGCCTAATCTTGTTTTGTCTTTAGGCTAAAGCGTTAGAGGTTGAATAGGTTATATAATGCCATATTTTATTTTACCAATTGTTCCTTGTCCTTCATAGCCCATTTTCTCTAAGATAGTGTTTCCTTTTCCATACTAATCTGTCCTTATATTGATATTTGTTGATGTTGAGGCTTCTTTGTCTTTGTAGAGCCAATTGAGAATGGCCATGTCTTTTGATTCATCTTCTAGAGTACCTTCTTTTACAAACCTTTCATCCAGAACCATGGTAGGATGTGATGATTGTTGTGTGTTTGTTGTGGGTTGTCCATATGATTTTGGAGATGGCATAAATTGTGAAAGACACAAATATTGCTCAATGGAATATTCTCCCAAGCCCTTGTCCTTTAACTGAATCTTTTCTATGAATTTTTGTGATAGAGTATTCAAGGGACTTTCATTGTTTGATAAAGTTGAGTCAGTAATAGTTGTTTCCTTTGCCTGGTCCTTTTTCTCAACCCATTTGGATATAAAATTGAGTTGCTTTTCACCACTAGATGAAGTAGAGGTGTTGGCTTCTCTATTGTGGGGTATAAAAGTGTCTTGAGTTGCCTTAAGCATGTTACAAGTTTGGAGATTATTGTAGTCAACTGAAATAGTGACCTTTTGTCCATTGACTGGAAATTTCAAACACTAATGATATGTCGAAGGTACTGCTTGCACTTCATGAATCCAGGGACATCCCAAGAGTATGTTATAAGTGAGCTCTTTGTCTAATACTTGGAAAACAATATTCTTCACAACTAGTCCCACTTGGATAGGTAATACAATCAACCCCTTGGAAGATCTTTATTCTTCATCATATTCTTTTATCGTGATCTTTCTTCTGGCATCAATGGTGTTGTCAGAATAACCTAGTGCATGAATTAGTTTTAAAGTACAAATATTTAATCCAACTCCGCCATCTATTAAGACACGCTTGACATGATTTTTATGGATTAGAACCTCTATATGTAGGGCTGCATTGTGTGGGTGATTTAGTGACACATCATCTTGTTCAGAGAATGACAAACAATGAGGTGTGGTCAGATGTCCCACCATAGCTTGAAATTGATAGACATTTAGATTATTGGGCACCGTAGTGGCCACTAGAGCCTGTTCCAGAACCTCCTTATGTGATGGTGAAATTTTAAGAAGTTCTAATATGGATATCTATGTAGGTATCTTTTGTAGTTGATCCACAATGTTGTATTGATTTGAAGGGGGAGTAGTGATTTTAGATGAAATTCCTTTCAGTATCACTTTGGATTGCCCCCTTTTCATTACATTAACTAGTTGATTGTCTTGTGTTTCCCTAATTTTTATGACATTTATCTGGTTGTCGTATGTGTTTATGTCTGCGATCACGTTTAGGGATACAATGTCATTGATGTTAATGTTATCTGCTTGATTGTCAATGACATTATTTTTCTCAACCTTAGAAGCACAATGAATAGTGCTATCATAGATGTAGTTTATACCTTTACCTTTACTGTTTAAAGAAGATTCTCCCTTTTCATAGTTGGATAAAGGATTTGTAAACACACTGTGATTGTTGTTTGTTTGATGTCCTTCGACAAACACCTTATTTGCTTCAATCAAGTCTTGTATCAGATGTTTTAATTGCATATAGTCATTTGTTTTATGTACTTTATTTTTATGAAAGTTGCAATAATCAGCATCATTCCACCAAGATGGTTTCACTTTTGACTCCCAATTTCTTGCTTCTGGTAGGGTAATAAGTTTATTTGCAATAAGCTCTCTCATTGTTGATTCCAAAGTTTGTCCTAATGGTGTAAATCTTCATCAATTGGATTGTCTTTCATATGATGGTGGTCGAGATTCTCCATTGTTTGAGTTATTGTTTTGAGTGGTACCTTGATTGTTGTTCTAGTTGTCATTTTGATTTGTTTTCACAGTTGTTACCGTTAAATTGAATATTGGTTTCGTATTTTACGTGTCAGTTGTAGCATCATTGTTTCCAGTATTTCTATTTTTTTGCCAAAATTTAGGCTTGTCATTGTTTCCATAGTGATTTGAGGAATTTGTGTTGTTTGATGTATCATTGTAATGTTTAATCACTTCTCTTTTGACTAAGGTTTCTTCGATTTTAAGCCTATTTTCAATTACCTTTTCAAATGTCGCGGGACATTGCAGTTCCAGTCTATATTTCATGTCATCATTTAAGTTGTCAATAAATAATTCAATTTTTTCCTCTTCAGGTATGGATCGAGGATATCTAGCAAAAAACTTTCACCAACGTTGTAGGAATGATAGGAATGTCTCACCCCTCTTTTGTTTCATATTGTACAGATATTTTATGGTTGCGTCATGTTGAATGTTGAAAGAGAATTGTGTGATAAATCTATTAACTAGTTCTTCAAAGGATCGAATCCCTGGTTGTAATTTGGAGAACCATTCCATATAGTGAGATCCTAAACTCCTTGGAAATAACCTCATTAAGTAAGTATCCTCCTGTGCAAACTCTAAACTCATTGTTCTGAATTCCCTCACATGGTCAATTGGATCTGTTTTTCCATTGTACTTGTCATATTTGGGGAATTCACAATGTCTAGGGAAGGGTATCATGTCCACACTTGGATGAAAGGGATAAGGACAAATGTATTGTAATGAATACCTCTTTTTGGTTCCCTTTTGCATATCTTGGATTTTTTGTTGTAAAGTTTGCATTTGAGATGTTAGAGAAACCACTTGATCTGTGTCTTGCATGTTGTGTGGTTCAGTTTCATTTGTTCTAGGTGTTTCCTTCAATTGATTGATGTCAAAATCTTTCAGAAGTTTTACACCTAATTCTGCTAACATCAAGAGGTATTTTTCCATCTCTTTCCAAGACTTTTTCCATGAATTTGTGAAAATTTGGATCTTGTTGGGTGGTTTGTATATCCTCTTGAGTTATCTCATTGGTATCATTTTGATGGAATCTGTGAAAGTGATTTTATTTAGCCATTATGTTTGGTGTTTCAATTTCCTTCTCTCTAAGTTTTTGTCTTTGTAACCTTGTCAAGATTGGCATACAAGTATTTGTTAATTTTCACTAAACTTTGATCTTTTGTGTTTGGATTAGTGTCAATTGGATTTTAACAAATTCAAATAGAATGATATATTCTATTAATGAGACCAAGTTAAAAATCTGATTATTTGTGTTTCGTTTCACGATTGTAGGATGTCAAAATCCTGATGAGGAAACTTAACTCGATAATCAAGATTTGTGTTTTTAATAATTGGACACTTCGCAGTTTACAAGATCTAGGTTTAAGTTGAAAAGAATTTGGACTTGTAAGAACCTATTTTGTTTCAAGTTTAAGACACTATCTAGACTGTAAAAAATATGTTTTTGTATGGTAAAAATCAAATTTTTGGATGCCAACAATCTGGGAGATGTTCGTACAAGCTCTCTATTTTTTTGTTATGTGGAAGCGCTATTACAAAGGGTAGAAGTGCTAAAACAAATTTCTAATGCACTAAAGTTTATCGTAAAAGCGCTGTAAAATAGGGTAGAAGCGCTAAAACAGGTCGTGGATGCACTATTGTATTGGTAAATTTCCTGACACTTGAAAGTTCTGGTTACAATTGGCAGAAGCGCTATTAGATTTGTCAGATGCGCTAAAATAGACTGCAGACATGCTATTTCAAATGTGGATGTGCTAAAAGACAATGCAGAAGCACTAGAACAAATTGTGGAGGCGCTAGTATACTGGTAATTTCCTCGCACTGGTAAATTTTGGTTACAGTCAGCAAATGCACTACCGAATTTTTCAGAAGCGCTAAAACATACTACATACGCGCTATTTGAACTATGGATGCACTAAAAGATAGTGCGGAAGCACTAAAACAAAGTGTGTAAGCATTATTTTGGGACTCCACAATGTTGCCTAATTCTCCTCTCTGTGAAGAGATTGACTTTTTTGTGTGTAATTTTCTAGATTTTCGGTATTTTGACAAGATATCTCTGCTGGTAACTCTCTAATTTTGGATGACAAGCCTAATGTTTCCAAGTTTTCTCTACTATAAGAATTGATTGGGCCTGTTGGAATATTGTATTGCTGGTTGTGGGATGAAAGACTGATGAATGGGTTGACTATGATTATGTTTTTGTGAAAGAGCTCTTTGTTGAAAGTAAGCTTGTGAACATAAAGGCTCTAAGGAAAAATCATCAGTATATCCCCTAGCAAAGTTGTGATACCTATGGATAAAAGTTCTATGCTCCAAAAAAAAATTTCTCCTTTGATACAAGAAGCATCTTCTTTTCAAAAGTTTTTTGTAGCTAAGTTGCTTCTTTGGTTTCTTGACTCTTGTTGTGAGGGATTTATTGACAAACGTTGTGGATTTCCAATCCCTAATCATAAATTTCACCATTTGATTTTGTCTAACTCTTTGTGTTTTTCTAGATGATCTTTATCTGGATTAATGATTTGAAAAATACAACAAGCAATTGTAGAATAGTTGTTTTTAATTCCTAGAATCTAAACAATAGGTGTATGTTCAAGAATCAAACATAATCCTTCTCGATTTCCATAGGTTTTTAACAAAGAATACACTTTAAGTAGACTCGCTCTTAAGGTCAAGAGGTCATCATTATACTCAAACAGCCCACATCTTAAAATTGTGTCGACTCACACAGCCATGTCACCCCCTAGAGGGTGCTCGAGTTTTTTGTCTTTTCTAGGAATGTACTCAAAGTTATATTTCTTGATCCCTTGAGCAAACGGTCCTTGGAAATTATATGGTGAGTGACTTGGGGGAAGATTCTTCCCTCCCCTTGCAATGTTGAGTATTACAATGTTAGGTTACTGACTCAGCTAGATTCTACACCATGGTTCGTAGATAGGGTTTCCATTCAGAGCGGAAAATGATAAACTCCCTCAGGAGACCTCCCAAGCTTTAAAACAAAGATTTTGGGGATGGTTATCTTACACACTTTTGGTAAATGTGGGTTTCTCCAGATTCACTTTTATTTTATAGTGGGTTGGAAAACCTTGCTTTGGTTGTTCCCACTCAGGTCGTTCCCGTAGGGTGAGTACTTTTTCCCACTACAGCAGGCCTTCTAAAGGATTTAACAAAGCATAAATTTCACGAAATTAAAGGATGAGTCTGGAATTTTGATCACCCAATTAAGGGGAGAGCATAGGCCTATCACCACACAAGCACAGTAATCAATGTTCAGTTTTAAAGCCCAAATGACAATTTTCTATTCTATGTGAAGTTATTGCTTCACAAAAGATACGATGTTAATTTTAACAAAAATAGCAAATGTATGATGACTACCCTAGGATTGATATATTTTAATTGAAATTACTATCCTAGGATTGGTTTATTTTAGTCCAAATTGAAAAAAAATGAAATTACTGGCCACAGTCGCGTTGAATCTACACAAGTTAGAGAAGTGCTATAACAGAGGTCATAAGTGCCATTTAATTGATCAAAAGCACTCCAGAAATGATTAAAAGCACTACAGAATCTGTCAGAAGCGCTACAAATTTTTTTGGAAACACTGAAATAGAATTGATCATGGAATAGTCAACCGTGTTGGAAGCCCCAGGTGGATGCGCTAAAACAATTTTCCGAAGTGCTAAAGTTTTTGTCGGATGCGCTAAAACAGTCAGAAGCACTAAAAATTTTGGTGGATTCACTGAAACAGTCAGAAGCGCTAAAACTTTAGTTAGAAGCGCTACAAAATCCCTCGGTTGCACTAAAAGAACATGCCAAAATCATGTATGAACAATTTTTTAGGAAAAAATGTTAAAATATGGGGTTGGTGCCCCACGGTGGGTGCCAAAATGTAAGTGTGGAATAAGTAAATAGTAAAATAATTTGCATCATACCAACTAGGGTAAAGTTCCTTGAGGGGTTTTGGGTTCTCCAAGGTTATGATCTTATCCTTTAGTAATTTTTGTAGGATGGAAGAATAAGATTCTGCTAACTTTTTGAACTTCTTGTTGCATCTGAGTCTATTATCATTCATAGTGGCTACTACATTCGCAATAGCCTTACCTTTCCTAGAGATTGATACAATGGACTTCCCTTCTAAACCGGAGCGCAAGGAGGATCCCTCGAACTGAACTACTGTTTGTTGATACTCTTGTAGTACTACACATAGATGTATGAAAGAAGAGTACTTCATAAGGGAAAACTTCTCCTACCAAGTTCTTTGCAAGTTCCCTATGAATACCTTTTGTACGTCAGAATTGGGAAACGGATACGAGATTTGTGAGAAGAGTACTTGATACCATGCTATGAAATCAATAATCTTTTCATTATCCCCTTGCTTGCATTGGATGAGATCTGAAAAGGTCATCTTCAGTCTGATGTTGGCTTGGAACTATCAAAGAAACTGATTCACAAGTTGGTCAAATGAGAAAATTGAATTATGTGGTAAGGAACAGTACCACTTGAGAGTTGTATACTTAAGAGATCGAGGGAATAATTTTTCCATCAACGCATCATGATGGAAGAAATTTATATACAAAGCATTGAAGGTAGACACATGCATTTGTGGGTTCCCTTTGCCACCATATTTATCGCACTTGAGAATATCAATTCCTTGTGGGAAGGGAGTATTTAAGATTGCTACCAACAATGGACTATGTCGGAAGAAGGGCTGAAAGATAGGTTGCGTAGAAGTTTGGGAGAGACTTGCCAGCTAGCTTTGCATCTTTCCCATGTTTTGAAGAAGAGTGTTTAGAATTGTTGGCAACACAAGGGCAGACAACTATGAGGAGGGGGTGAATCAATTGTCCAAAAATTCAAAACTTATTCAACTTATTAACCTTATTCTCAAACTTGATAATCAACCATGAAAGCATAAACCATCAATATTGTTATGCCTTGCATAACCACCCCATTTTAGTTTGGAACAAAAATGGGTCCCCCTTTTCTTTCTTTGTTTTGTCTTAGGAGTTGTTGGTTTACTCCTAAGATTTTCTTTCTTTTTTGCTCTGTCAGAGGTAGATTCGGAACCAAAGCTAGACACAGAACTTTTCCAAAGTTCCTAGTTCAGATCTTGTTTCGACTTTGACTCTGCCTTCTCTTTTGTTTTGTTTTTCCTTCATTGTCTGTTGGTTGGTTTGGCACTCTTGGGTTAGTTTGTCCCTTGAGTTGTTGATCATTTTTCTATTGTTTTGTTTTTCCCGAGCGAAAGCAGAACCAGGATTGGAACCTAGCTTGGAACTTTGTAAAAGTCTAGATCTTGTTCCCATTCTGACTCCAACTTTGCTCGCTTGTTTTATCTCGTTGTTCTTCGGTGTTTGGGATGGGTTTGTTTTTTGCTTTGGTCATGCTTCCCTTTGTTCTTATGTGTGTTTTTTTTCCCACTTCTTGGTCGGGATTGGAACCAAAATCGGAACCAAACTTTGAACTTTGTAAAAGTTCCATTTCAATTTTGGCTCCGCCCCCCATCCTGTTGTGTCTTGTTTTTCATCATTGTCTTTTTTTTGCAGGACAAGAACATGGTTGGAAACTAGGTAGGGAACTTTGTAAAAGTTTCTTTATGTTGTCTCTGACCTGAGTCCACATCCGCCCTACTTTTTGTTGTTCACAGGACTTGACTTAACTATTTGTTCACGTTGTTAGCTCTGCCTCTGAACTACCATATTTAGGGCATTAATTGCAGCCTCTTCACATGCGCAAATTGATTTTAATTGCCTAAGCATGTTTAACTAGCTTATTATCATTGTTATTCAAAGCATTTGAGCAAACTAGAGCCAAGAAAGCTTTGAGAGGATCGATTTGATTACAGAAGCGAGTTGCAGAGTGAATCTTGGTTGAATTTTAGTCTTTCCTGGAGAGCATTTTAAGGTAGGTTTCTTTGCTCTTTCGTTTCCCATTTGGTCTTGTGTTGTGTTTTGTTTTGGCGCATTTGCAGAATTCTTGTTTCTGTGAATTCTTCACTTGCTTCTTGTCCCTTTTCTTGGTTTGTTTCTTTTGTCTTTTCCTTTCTTTCCTGTTCCATTTTTATTTTTTCATTTGTTGTTTTGTTTTGTTGTTTGTTTCGTTGTCACTTTCGTGACAGGTGTGTTTTGTCATGCCCTAGTTCTTCATTAGGGTTTTTGATTTGTGAGGGTTTTCGGTGCTTGAATGATGAAAAAGAAAATTGGAATCCCTTTTCTCGTCTCATCCCGTGTCGACTCTATGTTTTCCGCATTGGTTTTTTTGTGATGCCCTAATTTTCAGAGTTGGTTTGTCGAGCAAATTGGGGTTTACTCGACAACTTTTACAAAATAGTCCTTCCTGGGGTTTAAATTGTCTTTCATATGGTTGAGCTATTTGGGGAGTTAAGCCCTTCTATTTCTAATTTCCTATTAAGCCCATGTGACCCAAGTGTTAAATTTCATATGACTGTGCCTTTGGAAAATCATGCTTCATTTTGCATATTGTATTGGCGGAAGTGGATCCAGGAATGATTTTGTCTCGAGGTTGTTTTCTTTGGGACTTGTTCTTAAAATGACCTTGACTTCAGTCATTACGGTGTTTTGACTTTATATACTTATCCTCAAGGTCTTTGCACTTAAATTTAGGTAGAATTGGAGCCAAAACGGATGTTGAACTTGGAACTAGCAATTAGTTTATGGTTTGGTTCTCGTTCCAATCCTAATTCTGATGTTGTCTTGATCCCAATCTTGTTCCAGTTCTGACCCCACCATATGTTAACATGTGTTTCCTATTTTTGATCCTTCCATGGTTCCGCCTCTGATGAAAGTAGAATTTGACTAAGTAAATGTTATATTAGGAAGGTAGGGAATGGTAATATTTGATTAACTAACTTTGATGTTTTGATCATCTAATACAAGAGTTTACTGTAGGAATCAAGAAATGTCAGGGGCATCGAATGAGGCTTCCAAAATGAGCCAACTGAGTGAAACTTCATGGCAAGGAGTTAGGCCTAAGAAGATCAAAGTAGAGTAGCTCCCATATACCTTGAGATATAAGCATGGGGATCCCACTCTTATTTCTAGTAAAGTTGATTCAGAGTGGGCGGACATCACCGACACCAACCTTGGCTCTTTTAACTTTGAGGAGTTGGCATATGATACTTTTAATGAAGATGTTACACCAAGGGCCAAGAGGATTGCTCAATCTGGTCTGGCACATGTTGCTATTTTCCCTTTATCTGTTTAATGTTTAAAATTGATTTTGGCATCCACTGGGGCCTATAGTCCTACTACGAGGCAGTGCGTGGATATGAAAGGGAATGTCATCATTGACCTAACACCGCAGATGTTTAGATTCATGTTTGTTGTACCTTCTCCACAAAATACCAGGAGGTTAAATGAAGAAGAAGCTTTGAAGCTTTACAGTGATAAGAAGGATTCCAATAGAAATCACATGAATAAGCATTGGATGAGGGTGGAGAAGAAGTCTCTTACCAAGCTTTTGGACCTGCCTAAGAGGGCAGATTTTAGAAAAGAAATTGGGGACATCATCATGATGCTCTCTAGGCTATTTGGGAAGAGAGATGCCTCCCAATTTAAGGAGTGGATGTTCCCATTCATCCAAGTTATTTTAGAGGGCCAACAACAGTTTGACTAGCCTATGGTGGTGTCTGAGAGCATTCACAATCAAATGATGAGAGTGAGAGAAACCAAGTGTTTCTTTATGACCTCCTATGTGGTTTATGTAGCTGCCCGGATGGGGATCTTTCCTGGATTAAATATAGTTGGCATATTGGGAGAAGTTCAAGGGAAAAATAAGGTGTGGGAACACTATAATCAACCCACATTGCAAGCATCAGAGTTACAATATAGGCGGGTTAATGATGCCTTCCTTTATGTTATTATTAATAGGCTCACTAGAGATGTTGGATATAGATTAAGCAGGGAGGCAATGGCCTTTATCAATGAGTGGGGAGATTGGTTTATCTAGTACCCCACATTCACTTACTTCAGATTAGCAGGCTTTGATGGTCATCCCCATTTTCTTCCTAGATGTTGTGGTGATAGGGTCATTTTGATGGAATTTACATATCAAGCTTTGGCTGTTAACTACAAGTTTGGCACCAAACACAAGACTAGTTGCCATAAGTTTCCAATGAAGCTGGGAGAGTTTAGCTATACACACATTGTGGCAGCAAATGTTGTTTGTGATGAATTGGTTCACCTAAGGTTGGGTTTATACACTACTAGGAAGCACTATGATCCTGGGCATAAGATGCAGGCTTTTCTTCCCAGTCTCTTTGACAAGCATTTCAATCTGTCGGAGGATTTATGGATGGACTTGTAGGATGAATATGATCTTAGAAGAAGAAATTATGAAAGGATACCTATACCACTCATGATTGAGTTTGGGAAAAAAGAGGATATTCCAGAAACATTGTTTGATGATGGGGTAACTTTGGATCCCTAGTATGATGCAAACAAGATAGGCACAAGGATCTTGATCCAGTGGATTGGAATGTTGAAGAGTCTATTGATATAAAACAAGTTTCCATACCAATCTTGGATAGAAGTGTGCACTAGGTTAGCTTGAGAGTTAACTACCCTAAAGGCTCAATCATCCAAAAAGAGAAAATTTGTAGGTACCACCCAAGGTTATAAGAGGACAAAGAAAAAGATGGCACCTAAGGAACCCTTAGAGTTTATGCCTTATAATGCAGAGGAGGAGGAGGTTTCTCAAGATCTCCCAGAGGTACAAGAAGGTGAGACAATTGCAGAAGTTGGTGATTCTACATCTGTTGCGGGAGAAGAATCTGCTCAACCCTCTGTTACACAACAACTAGGTCAAGAATCACCAAAATAAGGAAGCAAAGGTCTTAAAATAAATGGAAGTTGGAATTTAAATACATGATATTGCTATTGATTCAGAGAAGACTCCATCTAATAAAGGGGTTCATGTGGTAACATCTCTTGATTTAATAGATGATGCAGGGACCGAGCATATACTGACAGAGGAGGACCAATGGAAGCTCTTTGAAGATGCCAAAAGGGAAGCTGATACCAAGGCACAAGTTGAGGCCTTAGCCAAACAATAAGAGGAGGAAACTAAAGCACAATCTAACTTGGCAATCAAGCAACAAGAATTGGAGGCCAAGGTTAAGGCTGATGAGTGGGCTCAGCAACAACAACAAAAGGAACATGAACTCAAGATGAAAGAAGAAAGAGATAAGTTGATTCTATAGTAGAAGATCCATGACCTTGAAGAGGAAAAGGCCCAACAAAGAAGAGAAAAAGAAGCTCTTGAAGCCAAATTCAAGGCACAAGAAGAGGCTCATAAGAAGAGGGAAGAGTAGGAACGTTTGGAAAGGGAGAAAGAGGTTGTTGAGATTGTTGAATATGAGAAGAAGTACAAGGAGGCATGGTATTATGTTGAAGAGCTGAAGAAGCAACAAGATCAAATGTTAGAGGAAAGGAAATTAGAGGAGGAATGTTTAAAGTAAGAGTTGGAGGCCAAGAAACTATAGGGGTAGGAAGATAAAGAGAAGGCAGACAATCTGGCACAGGAGAAGGCACAAAGTCATCAGAAAAATGTGCAGGAGGTTGATTCTCAACTTGAACATACAATATTACAGCCTTTGTCTTCCACTATTGTTGCCTCTTATTCAGCTCAAGTTTCTACTACTCCACTTGCTCCTACGCGGTTGAAGCTGGATTTGGAAAGAAAGAAGGTAGTGCAACCCCAACCTTTGAACTGGGATGAAATGATGAAGGATATTGAGAAGGAGAAACCTAAAAAGAAGGCCTGGGTTCTTCACTCCACCAAGCTCACTGATACTAGAGATATCATTGTTGAATGTGCCATACCAATGGTGGAAAAGAGTCGTGATGATATGCAGAACACTGATTATCAGTTGGGAACAGTAAATTTGGGAAGGCCTACAAGAAACTAGCAAATGAACTTGATTGATATTGTGGCCTCCTCAACTAAATCTTGGATGATCAAGCATAAACAAAGGAAAGATGAGCTTAAGGCTCAATTGGATCAACTGTATATATTTTTGAAGGATGTCTCAACTCCCATTTCCCAACAAGTTGCTCCTCCTGAATCTCCAATTTTGTTAACAAAGAAGGAAGTAGATGATCTAGTACAAATGAGAAGCAAAGTGGGAATGATGGAAAGATGGTGTGACAAGCTCAATTAGGAGGTTGAGAATGTACTGATTGATGGTTTTAAAATTCATAAGGCAGCACTTGAGTTGATAAGAGATCTAAATCAGCATGCTGGAAATATAGATAAGCAATATGAAGAATATAAGGAGCATGCTAAGAAACTTAAGGATATTAGCCAGGTGCCTCAGTCAACCCTACTCTAGAAATCAATCCTGGAGGAAGATAATGTGGATTTCCTTGAAAATAATGTAAGGATAATAGCATATAAGTCCAAGTCTATCCAAAGACATAAGAATGAGATTCAAGAAATAAGTAAAGATTTGAATGAAAAGATTGAAGAATTAGAGACATGTGTGGTCGTTTTAGTCAGGATAGACACTTCATTCAAAGATGGTCTTTCTTTAGAAAAAATGAGGGAAAATGGAGTGGTATATTTAAGGAAGTTATGCAAAAGGGAGATGATGGAGAGAATCTATTATTAGATAGATTCATGCATATTAGAGAGGAAGTAAAGGCTGCTAAAAAGGAAATGATTAAATTAAAGGAGGTATATGAATTAGTTTTAGTAGAATTTAAGAGAATTAAATTTGAAGATAATTGACTGGATGGGCCTGATGCTGAAATCCTCCAACAAGTATTCTCCAATTATGACGAGTACATCCTTGAGCATTCAACACATAAATGAATTGGTTCTCTTCACCATACACAACATCTTCTTTTCTCCTCTTCTGTAGGGTTTTGATACGAGCTCAACTCCAGTTGGATCCATTAGTTTCACCTTTCTTCTTGGGATGCTATAGTTTTGTGTAGCAAAGCAATCAGCCTCAGAACAAGAATTCAACAGTCCAGTTCTTTGATCAGTTTTGGCTCCTTAAATTGTGGATCTAAATTGATGATTGAGAGAAACTTGTGCATGTGGTACCTATATGTACTATTATGTTCTATTTTGTAAAGGTCAACTAATTGAAGAAAGATTGGCCACCTAATGATAGCAAATAGTGATTAGATCTAGGATTTTTATGTTTTAACAGAGATACTCTAGAAAGTTCAGTTGAACTTGGTTATTTTATAGTTTTCATACATTTTCATGTTATTGTTTGAAGTTTGGACCTATTTTCATAAGGTTAATGATACATAATCAATCCATACGCTAGTGATTTTGTTGAGTTTAAGTATTTCTTATTTGATGAAAGTCAATAGAAGGAACTAGATTCAAGATTATATCATTGGGTTATCTATGAGTGAAGTTGTTATTATGTTCATTTGATATGTGTTTAATGATGAGTGAGTGATTTGTTTGAAGTAAGTTTAGTAAATAGTGATGGTATTGAATTAGCACTATGGATGTATGCAGTAGCATAGTTTATTCTATGGATTGCATCTTGTTGTGGTTGTGGTTAGGTGGAATAAACACTCATTATTGATATGCATGTCTAGATATGTAAGAAGTTTTATTCATGTTTCTTTTGTTTTAAAGCCCTAATTTATATTTTTTCTTTTATTTAAACCCCCCCAATGTAAATTAATTGATTATATGTAGTTTTGTTCCTTATTACTAGAAAAGGCCCCTTTGAACATTACACTTATATTGACCACTGAGCGACATCAGCATAATTGAGAACCAATTACCAGGACCTTGGGAGTTAGATCACCATGTGTTGTCTTTCTCTTTCAGGAGAAATAGAATATCAATATTTTGTTTAATGTTGTTGTGTTGTTTTAACCCTCAACAAATACATCAGAAACACGCATAACACCAAGATTTTTACATGGAAACCCTGTTAGGGGAAAAACCACAGTGGAGATCAGTCCATAAGATTATACCTTGTTAAAATTATAATGAAAATGAAATATGGGGAATGCACATGCATTCAAGCACACTGCATAAATCTCACTGCTCAATTACAACAAAGATAACCACCCAAAGGAAGACAGACTATCTTACAGAAAGAATCGGATTACATCCACAGATATTTGAACTGATAAAATAGCATTTGCTAATGCTTGATCACAGTTTCGGTTAAGCACATGAATAATTCTTCACTCTTCTACACACTTCTTCACACTTTGCTCTGCCTTCAAATGATATTTGCACATACACACATAGACGCACACTCTAGCATACACTCACACTCTTCAATTTGAATAAACAATTGCTCTTATATATCCGTGACAAGAAATTTCATCCCTTCATGTTGGCTTCAACAAAATAATAAAATGAATATAAACTATCGGCCCAAAACATTTAAGATTATTAATGTGAATCAACCAAGGTCAGCCATAGCTTAGTGAGGACCCAAATTAACATCTCAATCACGAAGACACTTCAATTAATTTCTCCTCAAAGATCCACAACACGCTATAAACATTTTGTTGACCAAGAACAAGAAAAATATGAACACGTAAGAGAAAATCACCAACCACGAGCACAATGATCAATGCGGACGTGCAAAAAGATAGAGCATGATCTAGAAACATCCAAAAGAATCAAAAATCACAAGAGAAGCATCCACAACAACTAAACTAATTGAAATAGCATCATCTTCAATTAGAAACTCCAATTGAGACAACATAAAAGTTGTCAAAATTAAAATCTTCATAACTCGATTAAATCTTCACGAGGATCCCTAAAACTCGACATGGATAAACTAGATACACTCAGCAACAAACCCTTTAGTCCACAACCTCTTATCATCAATGTATAGAACTTACCGACATACTGAACTTCACTTCACTACTGACAACCTGCAACTCATTTATTACAATTTTCTCAATATCCTCGACATATACAGCTTCAAATCAAATAATGCTAATAGTGTTGACATCAATGACAACCACATATCAACAACACAAGCACAAAATCCAACATAAAATAGGGTCATTAGATGACATAGGACCAATAGGACCTCCTCTAGAACCACCACCAAAGCCACCTTTGGAACCGCTAATGTGGCCATTGCCGAAACCACTACCAGAGCCACCATCACCAGCAAGGCCTCCACTAGAGCCACCTCCACTTCTGAAGCTACAACCATGGACTCCAATTGAACCACCTTCACCAGTGCCACCCCTGCTGTTGAGACCACCACCACTACTAAATCCTACACCACTCAACCCGTTGAAACCTCTACTACTAGAGGTGATGGGAGGGGTGAAACTAAAACCCAAGGGTATTTTGTTCACTTTGATAGTTTTAGACCTCTCGGCAGAGGGGATGTTTATCGATGGGATTGCATCAGCCATGTATACAAATGTGGGAGGCATTGAAACTCCTAATTGTCTCTCATTTTCTTTGAGAGTGACCCCTTGTATGATATTAACATTATTTGGTAGGGTACACGCTTCGGTAAAACTAGAGAGGCTAGTTAGGAGTTCTATACATGTGCAATGTTTTCCCTCCATATACATTATCTCACTAATAACCTTAGTGGCTCTAGCCAACTTTGAGTCCTTTTCTAGGTAATTTTCCAAGTTGTCCAGTCCTTTGCTAAGGGTAGAGATACATTCTAAATGAATGTGAACAACCTCGTGCTCGTCTACTGACGATGGTGTAGGAGATGAAAGAGGAGTGGGGATGTGGTCAATCTCATTGGAGAACCTTACCTCTCCCTCAACAACTTCTCCTGAGTAGCAAGACCAATGATGGATCCAACAAAGATGTCTGTAGAGAAACCAGAAGTGACCTTCGTCCTTTCCATCGAAAGGTGACATACACTTCTCCTAACAATGTACCTAGAATTCGTGGACTAGGTTGTGATGCTCATAAACCTTCACAACACTTAGGAGTACAACTATCATGAGGTACTAGAGAAAAGCTTCAACACCAATGAATGGGCATACATTGGTTCATGTCAATTTCACCAAAAATGTAAGAAAGGTGGACCAACCACATCAAGGCTCTAGGTCATGGAGAGCCGAGAGTGGAGGGATGCCCTAACTTACCTCACTCTAAAGGGGTGTTTCAGATAGAGGTCAAGAATGATGAGGACTATAAAGTACTTCAATCACTCTTCAGACCCAAAATCCAAGTTTATGCTAGGTGAGCTAGTTTTCAGAGTCAATACTACACCTCAAACAATTCTCTTTCCAAGGATGGAAGTGCAATTCGAGGATGACAACGTGGAATTCTAGCGTCTCTCAGGCGGGTTGGCATCCGTACAACCAGAGGACATAAAGTACAATAAAAACTACCATAAAATGAACTAATGACCTAGCTAACTATTCTTGAATGAACAAAATAGAACAATAAAATATGAAAAGTGAAAACGAAGATGATAAAGTAAATAGATGAAGACTAAAGTAATGAAGATGATCTCACCAAGGCAATAGTTCACCAACTAGCTCCAAATGCACGTCCACCTACACACAAGAAAGAGGGGAAAATTGCTGGGGTTGTATAGGGGTCTACCTAAATTAAACCCCCATTTTGGTGTTTCCACCTCCACAGACAACCAAATAGCAATGAGAGAGAAATATAAAATAAAGAATTAAAGAAAGTATAAGATGCAATAAACACTACAAAACAATAAAGTGCTACTCAACTAAATCACAAAGTAGAGGAGAAAAACATTACCAGCTCCACCCAAAAGCTCACTAGCCAGTGGAGGAGAAAGCAGACTTTGCAAGGTCACCACAACCTCGACTATGATGGAAGGAGTTCTTGTAAGACTCCAATCCAATGTTGCTATGGCTTTATTCACACTTTCTTTACGGAGTTTAGGAATGTGTTGTTGTTGCAATGGAGTGTTGAAGTGTTGCTAAAGAGTGAAGAGAATGTTGAAAATGCTTGAGAATGTGAAAGAAGGGTGCAAGATCTTGTGAAGAGATTGCAAGAGGATGAAATGATATGAAGATACATGAATTTGAAGGAGAAGTGGGAAGAATCTACCATTTTTGAGGTCGGTTGGAGGGACATTACAAATTGACCCCAATTGAAAGTGTAATTCCTCTTCTAGCTTCAAACGCAAGAATCCGTCAGGGACGTAAGCATGCCACACAAACTTTTTCACACCATGTGCACGTTTCCAACAAATATTATATCACTAACACAAGATACATACACCAAGTGGAAGGAAGGAAGTTGGGTGATGTGGAATTTCGCCTTCAAATTTGATTTTCTAACGTGAAGGTATGTGAAGGGGAATTTGTGTAAGGGGTGCAAATTCACTCCTATATAGAATCATTGAGAATTCATTCTCTTTCTTGCATATGTTCTTGGAAGGTCTTGAAAAACCCCTAGTGTGTGGCTTTGTAGGGATGAGTGTTTGGAAATTGTTGAAAGTGATATTTTATTTATGTTGCTATCATTTGTTTTTGTTGCTATATTTTGGCTTTGAAATTTGGTAATTCATTGAGAAAGTAAAATAGAAAGTAAATCAATAGTGTTCCATACCAAAAATGGTACTCAAAGTTCTTAATATTTTGAATATTCTCCATCAACTACCCCCACATGACTTCACAAAGATCAAAAATAAATTCACTCCACCACCATCTAGTAGGTTGTTTGAATTGTGGTGTTAGTGGTTGGCTTTTAGTTGGCATAATAAATTTTGTATGCAATCCCCATTATGGTGTAGAAAACTCCATCATTATTGGTTGTCTTCACATTCATGCTTTAGTTGTCAATGGTTGCACTGGTTAGTTGTTTTACCTCATCATTTTTAATGGCCTTCTTCACTAGGATTCTACCTACCATACCAAGCCCTTTCACTACATGAATTACCTCCTTTGTTATATAGTGGGGTTTTTATAGGTACATGAATTCATCATGCACCCAACTTAGATAAATTCTCACCCATGGATGTTCATCACAAAATTTTGGGTACTCTTTCCAAATGTCCAACTTTTTCCTACCAATATCCTTATACTCCTCTTTGTATGCACTCTTGTCATCTTTAAGGAGTATTCAGTGGAGCTCTTCAAAATTGGTATGATAAATTTATGTGATTTGTTCATGAATAAATTTCTAGACATCATTGAGGTATATAATATTATGGGATATCTACGAGAACACTCCATCTTTGTCTATCTCTAAGGATTTGTATGGGTACTTTTGGTATTTGAGTTGAGGATTCTTAGAGATATTGACTACAATTGGGGTGGCCATTATTTTAACAGAGGAAGATTACAAATTGTAGAGAGATTAAGGGGTGTAGTCATAGTTGAATGAGCATAGAATGTGAAATGTGGAGACAAGTGAGTGATTAAGGTGAGATTTGAGGTGTTAAATAGGCGGGTGGGTGGGTGGTGTATTTAATGTTGTTTCTCGTAACATAGGTTTTTCTAGCCATTTTATTTTTATGAAGTAATGGGTTGCTTTTGGATGTTTAATTTTTGGTTGTTTTTGGGTTTGAGCTATAATACATAATATACACTATTTTTTTATCTTCTTTAGTTTATGCTTTTAATCTACTGGAAAGTGGTAATGTTTGAGGTGTGCACCATTTATATATCATGTCATAAGAGTTCCATCAAAATTTCTAAGTGTCAATGCTCCTGAATCATTGATAGCATGAATGCGGTATGGTCCTAGCTATCTAACCTTAAATTTCCCTTATTTTTTAAAATTTATATCATAGAATAATACTAAATCCCCTATTTTGAATATTTTCAACCTCAAGTTCCTATCATGTCATGCCTTCTACCTTTTCCACTCAAGTTGGTGGTTTTACATTGTAATTTTTCGATAGCCATCTAATTTATCTAAATATTCTATTTGTTTTGCTAGGGATTGATCATCTTCCAATTGTGCGGTGAGTGTTGTATGTATGTTGGGGATTATAAATTTCATAGGGACTATAGTGTCAATGCCATAAACTAATTGGAATGGAGTAAACTTGTTGGTCCTTTTATATGATGTGTGATATGTCCAAGTAATGTAGGAACTTTTATATCCCAATTCATCCTATTTCTATCACACATTTTGGTAAGGGATTTCTCAATTATCTTGTTCAATGCTTCACTTGCCCCATTAGCCTATGGGTGATAGGGATAACTTCTATTTTATTTTATCATGAAGTTTTTTAGTAATTTTTTTATCATTTTATTCACAAAATGTTTCCCTTGGTCACTCACTATATTAAGCAGACATCCATATCTTGTAATTATGTTCTCATACAAGAATCTTGTGGTAGTATTTTCTATACAATCCTTTGTTTTTTTTTCCTCTACCCATTTTGTGAGATATTCTACTCTAGTTATAATGAACCTTGCTTTAGAATGTTTTTTCAATGGATCAATAGGTCCAATAAATTATATGGCCCATTTTTCAAATGGTTTATGTGCTAGTTCTAGCCTTAGTGGTATTTCATCTCTTTTAATAGGTTTCCCTACCATTTGGAAAATATCACATCCTTTTGCATACTCCTTGGCATATTTATGAAAATTTGGCCACCATAGCCCTACAAGTTGCACCATGCCAGTTGTAGTTTCACCACAGTTATATCCCCTTTCCTATTCCTTCATGTGCTTCCTTGAGGATTAACTTTCTTTCATTTTTATACACCATTCTTATTAAAACATCATCCCTATGTAGATGGTGTAACGCTCCTTCAACCAAAGTGTATGGTGCAACCCTCTGCATGAGAGATTGCTTGTCCTACAGTGAGATATCTTTCTAGGGAAAGTCACAAGTAGAAAGTAAGATGGTAATATATTGTATCTCCTCTAGTACCACTTTAATGTGAAACAGATGTGCACTAGGGAGATCTTCTCTTGGGTATCTAGTTCTTCTCTGATCTCAATATAGGATAAATAGTCCTATCCTTAGTTGTTGTTCCCTAGTTTCACCATAATTTTGAAATAAAATTCTTGAAACAGTAGAAACCATCTACATAGTTGTCCATGTGTGGTCAATTCATTAAGTACTTAAGGGTTTCATGATTAGTAAAGAAGGTGAATGGGGTGGATAGTAGTTAGTGTCTATATTTTTGTAGTGCATATACCATAGACAATGTCTCTCTCTCAATGATAGTATGATTATTCTCAAAATAAAATATTTTTCTTCTAGCAAAGGCAATGGGGTGGTATTTTTTCCCTTTGGGTTGGGCAAGCACTGCTCCTATGGTAATATTGGAAGGGTCCACATGGACATGGAAATGGTTGTCCCAATCTAGGAATATGAAGATTGGTGCTTCCAGACTCTTAAGTTTTAAAGTGTCAAATGTTTTTTGAGACTCCTCATTTTATAGAATGTTCCTACCAATTTTATTCTTAAATAGTTCTTCTAATGGTGTGGAAATATTGGCATATCCCTTTATAAACTTCCTATGGTACCTTGTATATCCAAAAAAATTCTTAACTTCTAGTGTATTCTTGGGTGGCAATAAATTTAGTATTAATGAAACTTTCATAGAATCCACCATTAATCCCTCTTTACATATAATATGGCATAATAAGGTCCCAAAGGGTACCGCAAATGTATACTTCTTCAAGTTTAATGATATTTGTATACTCCTACATTTTTTCAACATCATGAGAAGTACCTAAATATGATCTTTCACTAGTCCATAAATAGTCCAATCATCCAAGTAGACTTTAGAAATTCATGTATGAAGTCTTTAATGTGTTAATAATTATCCTAATGAATACCACAAAAGCATTTTTCAGCCCAAAAGACATCACTATGTACATGTATGACCCCATTCTATGTCAAAAATGGTTTTGGGCTGGTCTTCATCCCTTATTTTGACTTGATATTTGGAAAAGCTCACTACTGG
>VDFB02075321.1:217373949-217426332 GCA_007258455.2 Sequoia sempervirens | reverse complement strand
TTTTGGCATTTCCTTGCAATTGAGTGACGTGCTATTTGTTTCGGGCATCAAGCGAAACCTTGTCTCAATTTCAGCCTTGGAGGACAAGAGGTATGAAGTTGCATTTTTAGAAGGAAAATTTCTTGGATGGACTAAGAAATCTAATATCAAGACTACTCGGGTGATTGGAGTTCGACATGAGAGCCTCTACAGACTTTGTACTTGTCCACTTCAGGCATTGGTGCATGATTCCTCAAGTTCATGTGAACTATGGCATGTAGAATATTGGCTCACCTTCACTTTCGAGCACTTCCTACCATGGAGAAGATGATTTTAGGCCTTCCTAAACTCAACTAGGAGCATGAAGGTACTTGCAGAGGTTGCACATTAGGTAAGAATACTAAAGGTCCATTTCATAGTAGTGAAAGTAGATCTAAATTTATTCTTGATCTTATTCATTCTGATTTATGTGGTCCAATGTTTGTTGCTTCTTTGAGTGGTTTCTTGTATTACATTATTTTTATTGATGACTACTCTAGAAAGACTTGGATTTATTTCTTGAAATATAAATAATATGAGGAGGTAAATTAGAGAGGTTCAAAGAATTTAAAGCTCAGGTAGATAATTTGTCCAAGAAGAGGATCAAAGTTCTGAGATCCGATAACGAAGGAGAGTACATTTCTGGCAACTTCCATAATTTTTGAGTTGAAGCTAGGATTAAGAGGGAGTTTTGTGTCCCTTACAATCCTCAACAGAACGGTGTTGCTGAAAGGAAGAACAGATCTATTGTGGAAGCAACCAAAGCCATTATTCATGACCAAGATCTGCAAACCTTTCTTTGGGTTGAAGCATCTAGGATAGTTGTTTATGTTCAGAATAGGACCCCTCACCACATTTTGGAGAACATGACTCTCGAAGAAGCATTCATAGGGGTGAAGCCGAAAGTAAGTCATTTGAGGATCTTTGGTTGTCCTGTATATGTTCATGTGCCTGAGGACAAAAGGACAAAGTTGGAACCTTTTGGGAAGAAAGGGATATTTGTAGGTTATAGTGAGACATCAAAATCCTACAAAATCTACATTCCAGGTCAAAAGTTGATTGAGATCAGTAGAGATGTCACATTTGAGGATGATGTTGCATTCAGAAGATCCAAGGGCACTCATATGGAGATAGATAATGAAGAGTCTCCTCAGGATATGGAAGTCGACCATGCTCCTGAGATTCAGAGGGAGGCTCCTGAACCTAAAGAAGATGATGATCCAGTTGAGCCCTTTGAACCTACTGATTGGCCTATAGATATTGTGATTGGAAGAAAAAGACCTCTTTGGGCCAGGAAAATAATGCAGGAGGCAGAAAGGTTTGCAACCCTGAGAGGAACATTCAAAGAAAGAAAGAGACCTCATAAGTTTTCCAACTATTTTTCCTTGATGATTCAAATCATTGAGTCTGATCCTTCTAGTGTTGAGGAAGCTTCTATTCAATAGGTTTGGAGAGATTCTATGGAAAAGGAGTATCAATCCATTTTCAAGAATGATGTTTGGGACATCGTAACTAGACCTGAAGGAAAATTTATGGTATCTTTTAAGTGGCTCTTCAAGACCAAGCATGCAGTTGATGGGAGAATTGAGAAGTATAAGGCTAGGTTTGTGGCTAGAGGATTCTAATAGAAAGAGGGAGTTGACTATGAGGAAAATTTTGTTCCAATTTCTCATTATACTTCAGTTAGGACCATCATTTCTATTGCAGCATCTAAAGGATGGAATATTCACCAGATGGACATGAAGACAACATTTCTAAATGGTGTAATCAAGAAAGAGGTATACATTGAGCAACCTGATGGTTTTGAGGTGCATGGGAAGGATTCTCATGTGTGTAGACTGAAGAAGGCTTTGTATGGCCTTAAGAAGGCTCCTCGTGCTTGGTACAAAAGGATTGATCATTACCTAATGAGCTTGGGTTTCTCCAAGAATGGAGTTGATTCAAACCTCTACTTTAAGGTAATTGATGGTGAAGCATTTATCTTAGTTTTGTATGTTGGTGATTTGATTCTTACTGGAGAAGATCACCTCATTCTCAAATGCAAGAAGGAGTTAGCTTCTGAATTTGAAATGAAGGATCTTGGTCTCATGCACTACTTCCTTGGTTTAGAAGTATGGAAAAATCTTGATGAGATGATTCTAAGTCAAGGGAAGTATACCATTGATATTTTGAAGAGATTTGGTATGATGGATTTCAAATCCATGTCTACACCTATGGAGACCAACTTGCATAAGTTGAAAGAGGCTACAACTAGTTCAAATCATGTGTGAACCAAGGAAAATACATCTAGTTGTAGCGAAGCATATCCTGAGATACTTGCATGGCACATTTGGGTATGGCTTGAGATATTCTTCTGGTGTGGACTTACAGATGCATGGATATACCAATGCTGATTGGGTAGGGTGTGTCATTGATCAAAAGAGCACCTTTCGATGTTGTTTTAGTTTGGGGTCTATGATGATCTCCTAGTGTAGCATGAATCAGTCTTCAGTGGCACTGAGTATAGCTAAGGCTAAGTATATTGCAACTTGTGTGGAAGCTCGAGAAGCAATGTGTCTTCAAAAGCTCCTTACAGGATTGTTTGTTCAATCAATGGAGCCAACTATCATTCATTGTGATAACCAAAACTATGTGAAGCTTTCTATCAATCCTTTTTTCCATGATAGAACTAAACATGTTGAGATCAAATACCACTATATCAGAGATATGGTATTGAGGAAAGAAATCTAGTTGAAGTATATCAACACTGATGAGCAAACGACAGACGTTCTCACTAAGCCTCTCTCTAGGATAAATTTTGTGTACTTTCGAGACAAGCTTAGTATGGTGGAGAATAAAGCCTTAGCTGAGAAGGAGTCTTAGTATCAGTGATCTTATTCAATCCATTTCTCTTTGAGAGAGATTTGAGGTGCAATCCCTTGTTAATGCATTTCTCTTTGAGAGATATTTGAGGTGAAATCCCTTGTTTCCACCCTCTGGGAGATCCATGGTGGATGCCATGTGTGTGACTCTATGACAAAATCACGTGAGAGATTTTGTGATGATTTTTTCTTGTACTTGTGTTTTCACCCTCTGGGAGAGCCATGGTGAATGTCACGATAAGGTGACATCATGTTGAGTGATGAGAACTTGTACATACCATACATGGGTGTAGCCATGATGGTTGATATCACAATGAGGTGATATCTTTCCTTTCCACGTATGGGTTTAGCCATTGTGGTTGACATCATGATGAGGTGATATGTCTTATTCAGCTGGAAGTATCCTCCCTAGCTGAGAAGGAGTGTTGATGTTATAGAGTAGCATCAGGCTACTACTTCCATTGCATCTCATCTCCTTGAAGACAATTCAAATGGTAGCCTAAATGGTTATTTGAATTGTAATATTATATTTAATGAAGAGGAGCGACTTTTATTAAATAATAATTAATTATGATGAAGGATCGAAATCATGAAGAGGCACAATCTTGATGTGGCCGACATTATGCATATTGGATGTGATTTTTGAAGGGACTCATTCCTTTATTGTGGATGTGATTTTTGAAGGGACTCATTCCTTTATTGTGGACATGATTTTGAAGGGACACATTCTTCTATGAAGGCTAACATATTGCTTTGAAGAGGAACATCCTCCACTTCATTGTGTATATATGTTCGATGGAATTTCTTTGTATGAAGAGGCACAACTTTTATTAAATAATAATTAATTATGATGAAGGATCGAAATCATGAAGAGGCACAATCTTGATGTGGCCTACATTATGCATATTGGATGTGATTTTTGAAGGGACTCATTCCTTTATTATGGACGTGATTTTTGAAGGGACTCATTCCTTTATTGTGGACATGATTTTGAAGGGACACATTCTTCTATGAAGGCCGACATATTTCTTTGAAGAGGAACATCCTCCACTTCATTGTGTATATATGTTTGATGGAATTTCTTTGTTTCATTTTCATTCATATTCAGTTTGTAGTCCATCACAAGTTCATCATATTCAAGTGTGAATTTGTCTTCAAGTGTAGATCGATATTGTATAAAAGGCTGAGTTATTTTATTGTTGTGATTGCATCATATTTTGGTGCTTACTCTTGGCCTTAATATCAGCCTCTTTGTAAAGGAGACATTCTTTGTGATTCAATATATCAATGATATATTGTTGCTAGGTTTTTCTCCCTCAAGTGGAGGGTTTTCCCAAGGTATCTGTTGTGTTATTGTGTATGATTTTTGAATTAAATTTTATACTTTAGATCTGATCATAAAAATAACAATTTTTCCACTCGATCTTTGCATCTTTCTTCAACATATCATTGAGTGGTTTCAATATCTCAAAAAATCTAGTAATAAATTTCTAGATGAAATTGATCTTATTGAAATATGATTTTAATTTGTTTTTATTTCCCGAGGGCTATAATTTGAGTAAATCACTCACTTTATCTGGATCTATTGAAATACCTCTTTTAGAAATAATGTGTCACAGTAGTTTTCTTTCAGTCACCTCGAAAATACATTTCTTAGTATTTAGTGAAACTACGTAAGTTTTTCACTTTTGTAATATTTCTCTAAGATCGTGGACATGATCTCCTATGTTTTTTGAAATACCACAAGTTCATCCATGTATATAATGATACATTTTCCTATCAAATCTTGGAAGGTATACATGGCTCTTTGGAATGTGGCTTCAACATTTATCAATCCAAATGGCATCCTTTTGTAAGCAAAAGTTCCCTACTTCATAGTGAACAATGTCTTCATCCTATCTTCCTTTGCGACCATTAGTTGATTGTATCCAAAGAACCCGTCCAAGAAGGAAATCATCTAGGAACCATTAACAATTTGCAACACTTCTTCCAATGAAGACAGGAGATAATTATTTTTTGAGACACCTTATTAAGATTCCAAAAATTCACACACAGTCGTATATCTCCAATTTTCTTCCTGAAAGCACTAAATTAGCCACCCAAGTATAATGTCTAATAGGAAAAATTATCCAAGCTAAGAGGATCTCTTGTACTTCCTTTTGGATCAAAGGTTCTAAAAGTGCATTTATGGGTTGTTGTTTCTATCGGAAAGGTTTTACATCAAGCTTTAATAGAATCATATGTGTGATAATGGAAGTATCATAAGTTTTTAAATCTTTGTATGTCCATGTTATAACCTTCCAATAATCTCTAAGTGCCTGGAAAATGTTTCTTCTTTCTTTTGCGTTACATACCTTCTCTATAAACACATTCTTAGGATCTTCTTTAGTATTCAAATTATATAATTCATACTACCCTCCATCACTTCTGGGAAAGTCTTTTTGTCAAACTATTTGATCCACATCAAACAGTCTCTCCAACTCAATTATCCCTTTCAGAATAGTATTATCCTTAGCTTAAGCTAATTGAATTTTGCCATCTGGGTGATCTATGTCTTCAATTATCTGTGCCTCAAAGATAAATTCCAATATGTGGCAGTCATATTAGAACACCTATAAATTTGTAACATTATCAAGAACTGAGGGTAACTGCACCAGCTCAACTATAAACCTTCTCAAATTGAAAGCATCCAAAGATTCTAGAGCACTATTGGCAGGAGTTAGAGCATTAGTTCTCTGATTGAATCTTCGTGGGATGTGATTAATGTTAAAGGCATTAAAATCTTCTATCAAATCCCACACTCTGTGTTGGTAATTGGACAAGCGTTTGTACTAACAAATATTTTTTTTTCGAACTTGCTTGACCACCAACTCTGAATCACTAAACACCTTAAGAATCTTGACTTTCTTCTTTATCACGAGCATCAAATCGTGGATGATGGCTTCATAGTCTACCACATTGTTAGTACATTGGAACTATAATCGATAAGCAACAAGGAAAGACTTACCTTGTGGAATGATGAGTTCAACTCCAATTCTGATTCCTTGTTTTGATTTAGATCCATCAAACCTAAGGGTCCAAGTTTGATCCTCAGTAGCTTTGAGCTTAGTGTTCTTGAGAGTGTACAAATTAACATTTTCAATCTATTTGGCCTATATTTTGTCTCCACATATTTTAGAACTAGGCCTGTAAAGCATAGTGTTTTCTAAAAAGTGTTGGCTTTCAATTATGTGAATGATTTGCATGTACATCATGTAGTTGTCTTTCGAGTGTACGTAGAATTGTGTAACTTTCACCAACCCTACAACCAAAAAAAATTCAATGAATTTTTAATTTTATCACTCTTTCGAGCTTCCATTACAATATTCTTCCAAACTTTATCTAGACAACTATCATCTTCTTCAGAAAATTCATAATTCGATTCGACTAACATGTCTATTCCAAGAGTTATTTGATTATGCTCTTCAACATTACACTTGAAAACTTCTTCTATTTTAACTCTTGAACTTTGAATTTCATAAACCCCTAGTTTTACATCTATGTATAGAATTTTATTCTTTTGATTGTAATCAATGATCATATATTTCATACATGGCTCTCTCTTAATCCTGATTTGATTAGGAACTCCTTTCCATGGTAGCCACATATATGAGAAATTTTTGGCCATGTATCCATTCAAATTCTTCAACCAATCCCTACTCAATAGCATCCCATAAGTATGAGGTATCTCAACAACCTGAATATCTATGTAATTCTAAATTTGGGGATACATTTAGTTAAGTGGGTATGATCAATCATGCATGATATTTGCATGAATGTTGGAGAGATATGTTTCATTTAATAGACATTGACTTCGACCCACCTTGGGCACCCAAGTTGGCATCTTGGAGTTCACTCTTTTGTATGAGAAGTTATTTTATAAGGCTGAGCTAAGTGGGCCCATTCTTGGCTGCCAACTTTGAGGAGAAGCTTACAAGATGTATCTTTGTAATCAACGTTGAGTTAGGACTTCAGTTTTGGATGTCCAAATTGATGAAGGACTTGGTTTGACATTGTTTTTCATGGGAGAACTCTACTTGCAAATAATAGGCATAGGTTTTGTGAGATAAGCTTTGTGATTTGTAATTGACAACTCTTTGGAGTTTTCAAGGCTTATTATTGTCTATAAATTGCAGCAAGTTGAAGAGAGTTTTATCAAATTTTATTGTAGGTTGTGAAGAAGAATTGGTGAAGGAAAAATAAGCATCTCAAGCAAGGATTGATAAAGAATTATTGTAATATTGTTCTAAGGTTAAATAATACAAGTACTATTGATTCTCGTGGTGGAGTTTCTTCCCGAAAGGGTTTCTCCACAATTTATGTTGTGTCACTTCTATATTCTTGTCTTAGTCTTCTACAATCTTCTGTCTACTTCTACAAATGGTAAAATGAATCTAAATAGATAATCATCTACAAAGAATTTGTAACAAAGAACACTTAATTAGATCTATAGTATAATAGTTTTACAAGTTCTAAAGCTACATAATTACCTCCATTTTCAACAATCCACACATGCCCCAAGAATTAACCAAATCAAAGAAAACCACTCTATACTTCACCATATTTCTTCACAAATAGGCATAGAATGATGTGAGATTTTAAAGAGAGGGAGGTTTATTTGGACACTGGGTAGGTTCTGTATGCACCATTAAATAGTGCAACATATAGTCTTGTCCAGTTAAACAAACAAGAAACTAAAAAGGATTGCATACCAGGCGGTAGCTTTCAAATTAGCTTTGATGTTGATTAGCTTCTATGTGCATACAATTTTTTAATCTAGAATAATTCAGAAAATAGGAAAAAAGAACAAAACTTAAAGAATTTTTGGCTCTTCTGATATCCAGAAATTCTAAACTTAAAAATAAAAGTAAAGCATCAAACGGCATTTTATAGGAACAAGACCCAAAATTGTAAACTTAAGTCTATCAAAAGGAATCATAAACAAAAAATCAAAATATAGTACATGGCAGATGCCAATTGTCATTGGAATCTTCTAGACAAAGTCAAAGCTTTGACTTCTTCATCAACATTAGTCTTCAACTCCAAGCTCTAGTATACAAATGCACAACACAAAACAAGACTATTGATATCCTTCAAAATCCAGGACAATACACCTCCATCAGGACTGGGAACAACATGCAAAATTCCTTTCGACAACATATCCTTGTGCTAACCTCTAGTATCTAATATCAGGTTATTCATTACCTTACATCGGACTCTAGATTCGATAATTTGTCTTCACCTTTCTTCAATTGATACTCCCAGCAGGCAACAAATACCTAATGCATCCACTCTTTTGAAATTCCTCGAATTACCTTCCAACTGTATTTTCATGCTCAGTATAATCTTCTGATAGCTAGAGAATATTTGCATTCCTCTGCATCTTCTTTATTTCATATTTGAACATAGTGTTCCTGCACTATATAATTTCATCAATGACTTCCAATTTTAGTGAATGAATAGGGTCATTGTTCACTCTTTCAAGCTATTCCTTGAAAGATTTTACTTCTTTACCATTCTATCCTAGCATCCGGGGATCACAATCCTATTGTGCTAGCATTTCAATGAAACTTTGATCTTTGTCAATAAATTTATTGTATTTCTCGATGACTCTCAAATCCTTCTACACATTGAACTAAGGCATCACCTTCCCAATTTATCTATTTCTTACATTTTCTACACATCGAAACCTCTTCTTCTGTGATTATCTTCTCACCTATCAATTCTTGGACTTCTATCTAAATGAGAGCCTTTAAATTTTTCCTTTCAACATCAATTTATTCTTGGAAAAGTTTGCATTCTCCTTCTAATCTTTTGGAATTTTTGTACCAATGTCATGCCTCTTTATACTTCCCAATTGCATCTATGATTAATTCTTCTCCTTGCCTTACCAAGTACTCCATCCATTCTTCAAACACACTCATTTTATGGCAAAGTGCTATGATAGCATCCACTTGCTCATGTGACATGAGTACTAGGTAAGGTAATTTGGTATGTGCTTGACCAGATTGGGCTAATGATACTGTTAAATTTTCTAGGCGGGCAATCTGTTCTTTTAAATCTATTTTATTTTGTTTACTTTTCTGCACCCTAGTGATAGTTGTCTCTAAATTTATTGTCATTTCATCTAATTCCTATCCCTAAGATGAATTTGTTGGATCTCAGTTGTGATCATATGGTTTGTCCTTGATGACAAAATCCCTTTCAATTGATTCTACTTGTTGACAATTTCAGATTGGTTTCTCGTGCTTTATCTTGGTACAGTTTTGTCTATATGGTTTACCTGTCTTGGCATTCGGTGGACAATTTACATTCAGCATTTTAATATCTTATGGTACTAATCAGTTTGAGCTTCGTGCAGTCTCTAGTTATCTTATTTATACATTGTTTCAGTGACAGAAAAGAACTTTTCGGCGTGAGAATGCTAAGGTCTCCCCAATCCACTCTTTCTAATAAACATCTGTTTTGCCTATCGACAAGACGTTTCTGATGTCATAACAATTTGATTTTACATACAGGCAGCTTTCAGCATGACATTCACGTGGTTTTGGTGATAGTGGAAAGGTCTATCGGCATGAGTATCTTTCACCGCTAAGAGGTCTTACCGAATGAGTTAGGTCTCACCAACTAATACATGAGGTGGTTCATCAGCGTAAGAAATCCCTATCGGCATGTTGTTTCATCGAGTGCTTTATGTCTTGGCGACTGGCACATTAAAGATTCACTTCGGCCAAACATGTTACTTTCAGTATGAAATCACAGCGAGATTGGTATGTCACACCAACCACTGTTGAAAAATTATATATCGGCATGAGTTTAAGGTTTTGGTGAAGGGTCACAGCAAAATTGTTATGTCTCACTGACCATATGCATGTGGACGTCTATCGGCGAGACATTCACATGGTTTCGGTGACCGAGGATGAACTTTTTGGCAAGAGTTTTGTTATTGGGGTAGTGTCTCATCGAACTTGAAATGTCTCCCCAACTAGTGCATATGGAGGTTCTTCGGCAAAGTTGGGCAGTATCAAAATAGGTCTCGGCAAAGTGGTTTTGTCTCGCTAACATCATCTGGGGTTTCGCTTCAGCCAAACATAATGTATTCAGTATATAGTCTCACCAAAGATTTTTGGTCTTGTTGACCGATGCATTGAATGTCTTATCGGCATAAGGTTAATGCTTCGGTGAAATGTTATAATGATTTCGTGGTGTCTCACCGACTTTATGCAAAGGTTTTTTTGTCGAGACTCTTGTAGCTTCAGAGTAATGTCATAGTGAACCCATCAGGTCTTGCCGACTAAGTCTTATGTGGGGCTTTCAGCAAGAGGTTGGTATTGTCTCAACGACTCAAAGTGGATAAAGATTTTTAGTATGACATAGTGTGCTCTCCAAGAGGTCTTCCCAACATTGATATGTCTCAGCGATAGGAACATTTCAGTATAATTCATGTGCTCAAAGAAAGGTCTTGGCAAGTTTGAATTATTACACCTTCTGACAACATAAAGGTAATCGTCTCGGCAAGAGTTAGGGTTTTCGGTGTGAGGTCTCAGCGAGTGACCTCCAATCTCGCCGATGGAACACAAAAAGTTTTTGTCGGCATAAGTTCTGACTTGTCTCAGCGACACACAAGATGATAAGTGACTTTCGGTATAACGAAGTTATCTATATGAGGTCTCGCCGAAAGTGATATGTTATGGCAACAAGTTTGACCATGTGGACTTTCGGTAAGACACGGGATGTTCTATGAGATGTCACCCTGACTATGCATTGTCTTGATGAAGGCGGATGAAGGATACATCTCGGTGAGAGTGTTTTTTTATCACAGTGACTCATAATGGATAAATCCTTCCGGTGAAACATAATGAAATCTACATAACTTCTCCCCAACAGTAGAAAGTCACAGCGACAAACAGAGGGATGACTAAAGGCGATAAAGTTGCCTTCGGCATAGGTATTGAATTGTCACGGTGACATGTTTGATCACGGGAGCTCTCGGCAAAACAAAGACTTGTCTACAAGATGTCTCTCCAATATCAAAAGGCTATAGCGATAGTGAATGAAACAAAAGGGAACGTCTCGGTGAGAAAGACTCTTGTGCCTCAACGACTAAAACAAATCTAATAGAAATGTGCTCTTGGGGAAACATAAAGATCTTCGATATGGTTTCTCCCCAACGGTAGCAGGTCATGGCGACACACAGGGACCAAAGGAACGATCAACATTATAATTTCCTTTGGCATACTTGTCTGGATATCTCACCGAACATTTAATAAACTCTGTCATTGTGGATGACATGTGATTTTCTAAGAATAGTTGTATGCCGACATCTTTGGTTGGCATTGAATCTCTGGAAAATATTCTCTAAGATTTTAGAGGTTATGATTTTCTGTTAGTGGGAAATCATGGCTTTGATGAAAATCTTTCAGTTACAATTTGAAATCTCCTGATTCAGTGTTGAAATTAAAGCTCTCTGGATAGGCATTACTTTGATTTTTACCATCATATACAGACTGTCATTATTCAGCTTCATATTAAAATTAGCAAGAGAGTTTCAGAATCTTGTGAAAATGCTTTTTGAAGATTTCTTCATGATAGACATACTTGAAATGTATATAAAAACTAGTGTTGAAAACTGTGAAGGTGTTGCTGGCCTGTAATTCTGAGAGATAGTTATTTTGACCGTATCAAGAGATGTATTGAAATACACTGTATTAAAAAATCTAAAAAATAGAGAGTTATGAGCTTACTATAAAACAGAGAGATCCTCTGATATTGTTATTGTTCTAAAAACAATTTGAGGGGTTGATGCTCCTTGAGATAGATATCTTTAAATGAGGGGTTGGTGCTCCTTGAAATTGGTGTTTCTAAATGAGGGGTTGGTGCTCCTTGAGTTGGTGCTCAAAAATTAGTCTATAAGGCTTTGTTAAAAGTGGTTTTTGAAGATTAAGCCAGTAAGCCAGTTTAGGAGTGGTTTTTCTACCCCAGGAGGGTTTTCCACTTGGCAAATCTTTTGTCTCTTTGTTCTTCTATGTGCTCACTACTTTTCTGTGTTGTTGTTGTTTCAGTTCACTGTTGGGATTATTACTATTCTCAATTTTGTTTATGAATGATTACATTCAACTCATGAATGCATTAATCTGAGTAATATTGAGATCAAATCTGAGCTATGTTTTGGAAAATGCAAGATATCTCACTCAAATCATATTTTCATAAGTTGTCTAATAGACTGAGTTAATGTTGTCATATCTTTGTGCTTTCAAAAGTGATTAATCTACTCTATTGTAGAAAGAAAAGGAAATTAGAATTAAAAATCTTGGTCGAAGTTGAAAAAGTTTAGACACTGATTCACCCCCCCCCTCTCAGTGTCTGTCCATAACTCCAACAATTGGTATCAGAGCGTAGGGTCCTCTAATAGGTCTAAACCACCTAGGATTGTTCTTGGTTTCTTGGAGTACTTTGGTTAATATGGGAAAGAATAGAAGGAATAAGGGAAAAAGATGTTCTCGGCAAAATGCTATTCATCATGTTCAACCTGAATCTAGTATAAGGAACAACGAGGAAGAGTTCATAAACAGTAGCTCTAAAATGGTAGAGTTTCCTAGATCTGGAACTCCTCAGTTCGAAGGAACAAACTTTATTATATGGAAAAATAGGATGGAAACATACTTTCTTTAGGATCTGAAGTGTGGGAAGCAGTTGAAAAGGGTTGTACTACATCTGTAACATCTACTTCCACTCTTGATGAGATGAAATCTCTTGAATTCAATACCAGAGCTATAAATGCTATTCTTAATAACTTGCCAAATAAACTCATTACAAAAGTCATTCATTACAGCAGTGCTAAGGAAGTTTGGGACAAGTTGACTGAAATGAATCAGAATAGTGAGTTACAAGAGGAGATATCTTTTGATACTGAAATAAGTTGTGAAACATCTGAGAGTGAAGAAGGTGTAAACCTTTATAATTTAGAAAAGAAATCCAGGGAGATCATTAATGAATATTTAGATGATCAAGAAACTTGTGTAAAAGTAGATCAATCTTTGGGTGAAGTCAACTCTGAACAGGAATATGATGAACTAGAAAGTGAGGGTGATTTGGAAGGTGAACTCCTATGTGCCTTAGATACTATTAAGCAGCTTAGAAAAGAAAACCAGTTTTTAACAAGACAGCTTCAGCAAGAAGAGAGTTTGGAAGTAAAGTTAAAAGACAAGGATGAATTGTGTAATAAACTAGAAAATGAGATTGATTCTTTAAAGAAATGTTCAAATAATGATTCCTTGTTAAAAGAACTAACTCTTAAGGACGATATGATTATAAGTCAGAAAATTGAAATTGAAGAATATAAGAGGATTGCAGATGTTGTGAGTTCTGATTTGGAGATTAAAAAGATTGTTTGTCTAAAACTTGAAGAAGAAGTAGTTGCTTTAAGAAAAGAGCTTGAAAGTATCAATTATAAATCTGGTAAAACTTGGAAATTTGATCATAGTACTAATATATTGAATGAGATGTTGGGGAGGAAAAAGCATTCTAAAGATCCTACAGGAGTGGGATATGAGGTTGGACAAAGCTCTACAGACAAATCTAAACATGAAACAGTGTTTACTACTTCAGACGGAAATATTTTTATAGCCAAGCAAACACCAAGAATGAAGGTTGATCTTGTTTACAGTATTGTTGCATCAAAGGATAACATTGACACTAGAAGACAATCTAAAGGCATTCATAGAGAAAGGAAAAATGTCTTCAGATCTTCACATCCTTGGCATGATCATTCATTCAGATATAATCATTCTTTCCAAGGATATTGTTATGTTTGTAATGACTATGGTCATAAGGCAATTGATTGCATAAGATGGTCAAATAAGAATCATTCTAATGTCCCTAGAAATAAGGATGTGGTGTGTTAAAACTGTAACAATTTTGGTCACTTGAGAAGAGACTGTAGAAGAAATACAAGTGATAATAATGTAGGGAACAATACTGGAAATGTCTGTAGGAAGTCTTCTATTTCTCAGAACAATCACAAAGTCATTTGTTTCAAATGTAATAACATTGGACATAAAGTACAGCAATGCAAATTCAATAGAAAGACAGGTACTTTAAGCAAACAAGTGAAAATGTCTTCATTGGTGTGGAGAAGAAAGAACAATCAAGATGACAAGAAGAGCAATAAAGATGCTTCTGAGAAAACTCCTTGTGCACTCCTTGCACAAGTGTTTCCTTGCAAGTCTTGAGAAGAAGCAAAGACTCAGGGGAGTCTATTATGGTAATATATTTTACCCCTATGGAGTCTAGAATGAGGTATGACATCTTTCATTTGTTTTTGGTGGTATAAGATGTAAAGAAATGGCTTGTATATGCCACTATTTCATTATGTTTTTGAAATACAAGTTTGAAGTTCATTGACAGTTCTTTGGTGAGGTTGATGCTCTGATATTGACAATCATTGATAGGAGTTGAAGCTTTGTGGTTTAAATTCCTTAACCTTTTGTTATTTCTGACAAAGGTATTCATCTGATTTGAAAGGTAATGGATAAAACTCTGCATTAAGGAATGTTTTTGCTTGGTCTAGTGATTGACAGTTTTCAGAAGATTTTGAAATGATAGATCACTTTGTTTTTAAAAGAACTTTTTGGATGCTTGGGTTCTAAAAAAATGGTATGTCCTTATGACATCTTTGAGCGATGTGGAGACATATAGATGAGTTCCTCAATTTATTAAAAATAAGAAATCCTTTTTGAAGTGATGTCATTGTTTTTATCTTTGGAGAATAGTGATTGAAAAACATGTTTGATGTTATGAGTTATTTCTATGATGATATTATTTGGTGTTGTGTGAGGGTTGAGATTAATTATCTTTGGTATTTTTTCATCGATCTTGGTGTGGTAATAGAAGTTCTCATATGGACTGAGGATGGGTGTACAAGAACAAATTGTCGATGAATTATGCAGTATACATGCTTTCTAGTTATATTTTGTGTATTGTCATGAATAGTGTGGTTACTTGTGCTGAGAAGAGGTTGGTTGTTTGTGCTCAAATTCTGGTATTGCTAGATTGCAATTAATTTGAATGTGGAGTAGGTGATCTTGAATGTGCCTTGATCGAACATGGTAACAGGTCTTCAATCTTTAGCTGGTTCTTATGGTATTTGGTTGGCTTCTCAGTTGTGTTTCCTGGCATTGCACATTCTTCTCTTCTATTCTTTGTCATTGAGGCAAAAAGGGGGAGAGTCATTTGTGTTTTTCCATCAAGGACAAAGGGGGAGTTTGTTGGATCTTAGTTGTGATCATATGGTTTTTCCTTGATGACAAAATCCCTTTCAGTTGATTCTACTTGTTAACAGTTTCAGATTGGTTTCTCATGCTTTATCTTGGTACAGTTTTGTCTATATGGTTTACCTATCTTGGCATTCGGTGGACAGTTTACATTCAACATTTTAATATCTTATGGTACTGATCAGTTTGAGCTTCATGCAGTCTCTGGTTATCTTATTTATACATTGTTTCAGTGACAGAAAAAGAACTTTTCAGCATGAGAATGCTAAGGTCTCCCTGATCCACTCTTTCTAATAAACGTCTGTGTTGCCTATCGGCAAAACGTTTCTGATGTCATAACGATTTGATTTTACATACAGGCAGCTTTCAATGTGGCATTCACACAGTTTTGGCAACAGTGGAAAGGTCTATCAGTGATTGAAACAAATCTAACATAAATGTGATCTCAAGGAAACATAAAGATCTTTGATATGGTTTCTCCCCGACGGCAGAAGGTCATAGCGATGCACAGGGACCAAAGGAACGATCAACGTTATAATTTCCTTCGGCATACTTGTTTGGATGTCTCAACGAACATTTAATAAACTCTGTCACTGTGGCCGACATGTGATTTTCTAAGAATAGTTGCATGCTGACATCCTTGGTTGGCATCGAATCTCTGGAAAATATTCTCTGAGATTTTAGAGGTTATGATTTTCTGTTAGTGGGCAGTCATGGCTTTGATGAAAATCTTTCAATTATAATTTGAAATCTCCTGATTCAGCGCTAAAATTAAAGCTCTCTGGATAGGCGTTACTTTGATTTTTACCGTCATATACAGACTGTCATTATTCAGCTTCATATTAAAATTAGCAAGAGAGTTTCAGAATCTTGTGAAAAATGCTTTTTGAAGATTTCTTCATGATAGACATACTTGAAATGTATATAAAAACTAGTGTTGAAAACTATGAAGGTGTTGTTGGCCTGTAATTCTGAGAGATAGTTATTTTGGTCGTATCAAGAGATGTATTGAAATACACTGTATTAAAAAATCTAAAAAACAGAGAGTTATGAGCTTACTAGAAAACAGAGAGATCCTCTATATTGTTATTGTTCTAAAAACAATTTGAGGGGCTGGTGCTCCTTGAGATAGATATCTCTAAATGAGGGGTTGGTGCTCCTTGAAATTGGTGTTTCTAAATGAGGGGTTGGTGCTCCTTGAGTTGGTGCTCAAAAATTAGTCTATAAGGCTTTGTTAAAAGTGGTTTTTGAAGATTAAGCCAGTAGGGCAGTTTAGGAGTGGTTTTTCTACCCTAGGAGGGTTTTCCACTCGACAAATCTTTTGTCTCTTTGTTCTTCTATGTGCTCACTTCTTTTATGTGTTGTTGTTGTATCAGTTCACTATTGGGATTATTACTATTCTCAATTTTGTTTATGAATGATTACATTCAACTCATGAATGTATTAATCTGAGTAATATTGAGATCAAATCTGAGCTATGTTTTGGAAAATGCAAGATATCTCACTCAAATCATATTTTCATAAGTTTTCTAATAGACTGAGTTAATGTTGTCATATATTTGTGCTTTCAAAAGTGATTACTCTACTCTATTGTAGAAAGAAAAGGAAATCAGAATTAAAAATCTTGGTCAAAGTTGAAAAAGTTTAGACACTGATTCACACCCCCCCTCTCAGTGTCTGTCCATAGCTCCAACAGAATTTCCAACATTGATACTTGTCACTCTGTACTCCCTAGGCGTTGTCTCATGTTTTCTTTTATCCACTACCAAAATAGCTATATGGAGTATTCTTCCTCCTCTTGCATTCTTATGCATAACATGTTTTGTTTTTCTCTTCCTGTAGGTTTGGGAGTTTCCACTTCTTGCATTAATCTCTTGAGAACTAGAGGTACTAATTCCACTTCCAATGGGGAGGCCAATTCCCAAATCAATGAATCAAGTGCATCTTCATTATATTCTACCTCTACAACATTTCTTTGTTCTTGGTCTTCAATATCCTTAGGAACTTCTCCTCTTACATTTTCAACCTTGCTTGTCACATCCTCTAGAATTTGAACATTTTCAGTATTCACTAGCATGTATTATGGATTACCATGATTCAACACTACCTCTTCATTTCCAAGACTTATATTTTCCTATACAGCCATGTGCTCAATATCAGTCTTTGGGAATCACTTTCTACATGCCCTATTACCTCATTATTCTCTTCATTCCTCACCCAGCCATCCAAAGTTTATGTAGGATCTATATCTTCAACTTCAACCTGGTCTTCTCCCACCTTTTCAAAAACCTACGGATGTTCAACATCATTTTCACCATTCCCTAGTGGACGCTGGGAATAAATTGTATCTTCAATAACATTATTAGTGGGAACTTGACCTACAATTTCCATTGTTTCATTTTCAACAAGTATTTCATGGTTTCCCACCTCTGGGGCAAGTGTCCCTCTTTTTAATTCTTCTTCTTCAACATCTATAGGAATTGACCCTGTATCTGGTATTTCTTCCACCATTGGTTGTACCATGGTTTTATCCTTATATTTCTTCTATTTTACTCATTCCATCATGGCACCCCATTTCTCCCATTGTTCCCTAGTTTTATCTTCATTTAATTCAGAACTCTCTTCTAGAGCCACAAGAGTCTTTCCCAGTGTTTACTTTGTTCCATCCATATTGACTGAAGGAGGAGAGTTAAATAATGATGCAACCCTCTAGGATGCATACCTTTTCTAAGCATGAGTATTCATTTTCATTCTCACCTCTTCATGTCAACCATAGGTTGAATCATCTGCTTTACCATGGAAGAAGATTATGCTCTAGGATTTAGTATCACTTTGACCTTACTCAGTCTAGTTTATTTATGTTGGCTATTTGGTGTCGATGAAACTCTCTGGATTAAGGCATCAAGAATTCTCTCCTCAATATGCACAGTTGTATCTAATTTGCTAGCTTTTATTTTCTTCTTAGCAGGCTCCTCGTAGCCAAACTCACCTTCTTCTCTCTGTTTCTTTTTTTTATTAAGCGATTATGTGGGCCTAACCCCAACTTTTCTTAAAGTATTACAATAATCATCAATCCATCGTTGAGTATGCATCAAAACCTGTTCAAAAATTTCCTCAACTATCGTTATTGAACTTTGCTTTCATAATTTGGATCCGAATTAGGTTCATCATAAACCTTGGTTGAATTATAAACCGGATTCAAAACCTCTATCATCTTCATCCAACTGATCTAGAATGTCATGGAGCTTAAGAATCCACACTGATTGCAATGACAACCTTTGATATGATCTTTTCCTCACTTCATGTTCATCATCACAATTGACCCAGAAATCTTCTAAATAATGAACATGGGAATGCTTGCCAACTATCCCTTTCGCAATATTCTCTTCTAGATCATAGTTATTTCTTTGGAGTGTGAAGAACTCCAATTTTTACATCTTTAATTCCTCTTCATACAAATCAACCACTTTAGTCACATTACACTTATAGTTCCCCATTGTGATGGGATATTTGACAAAACTTCTTTTATGTGTTGTATTGAAAAGAGTGCGGGAATTCTTCATCTATCTTACCAATTCCAATAGTAACAATTTATCTGTTGGGTACCTAGGCAACGAGAAAGGGTATCCTTCAAATCCTTTCACCCTAATGTAGATGAAAGTGGGAAATTGAATGTACTAGCCTTTAACCTGCTTAAAAATTCTTCGTGCTTCCAAAGACAACCATTTAGCTTTTTCACCCTCCATTATCCTTACCAACTTCATGGAAAACACTGCATTGACTCTCTGATAATGCTCCCGACATTCATGAATAGTAATTTGGGGTAAATGAGCATTTATTAGACTATTCCCTACTTCTCTGCCTAGGGTACCAACTCTATTCAACCCTTGCTTATTTTATCTTAGGGCGTAGGAATAATTCACATATGAGGACATAGAAAACCATATTGACTATGGAAATTCCCTTATCTAATCATGTAGCATGTCGCTAATAAAACCTCCCTAATGCATCTACACAGGGCCTTCCATTAATTTGGTTATAATAAAAATTCTGACCGATGCTGCATTCAAATATTTCGGCAGAGAGCATATTCTGACCCTGTCGGAGAATATTCCAGCGGCTGCGAATTTGTTCCGGTAATGGGGGCATTTTTTTCCCCGACGTCCAGATGGCCATCAATTTTAATCCTGTGAAGTGATGACGTCAGCATGACGTCATCGGTCATATGGCCGTCTTTGCCCCTCCTAGCCCTGATTTTTCCTAAAGGAGCAGTTCTTTTTCTTTTGGTCATAACTTGGGCATACGGTATCAAAATTGGGAAAACGAGATATTGCCGAAAAGCTGGTTCCGAGCACTTTCCTGTGGTACTATTTATTTTTTAGTGTTTTACTATTTATCTTCATTTATTACTGTTTGAATTCAGATGTTTTTTTTGGACTTCCGAGCTCATAACTTTTTGCCATGATCTCTAATTTTCGTTATCTTTGCAACGTTGGAAAGGTATTAAGGAGCTCTATGTTGCTATCCATGCACTTTTTCTGTATCTATCCCAAGTTAATCGCTTAGCCCAGATTTGGCCCAATGGGTTGTTTGGAGATTACTTGGATGTTTTGGCAGTTGGGAGGGTGCATCTTGCATCTTTGCACTTCATTTTTAGTAATACATCTTTCAATAATCGATTGTTGCTTCACAGATTCCAGGGTTGTTCCAGTTTGCTAGTTTTCCAGTGTTTTGTGGCATCAGGTCTGTTGTTGCTTTATCATGATTCCTTGAGTCAATCAGTGACTCTCATCTAGTTTCAGTAGTAAACAGAAGCATCTTTCCTTGCTTGCCAATATCAGGTTCCAGTGTTACTCCACAGTGTTCTTCCAGTGCTTCTGTGCAGTAGTCATCTCATTGTAGGGGGGTTTTGTCCCACTGGGTTTTCCTTTTGTACTTCATTATTGCATTTGTACTTGGGTACCTGATCAGGCCTTGTTGCGGGGACCCATTCATGCTTTCTAGCATTCATCTTAGTTTGAGGTGCATGCTTTATTTTGCTTCTCCCTAAGTTGCACTTATGGGGAGGTGTTGGTGTAATTAATTATTAATTACACTTTGCATAAGTTTACTTAGGTCATTATTTAATTCCTAAGTTTTAGGCTTTATCTTTATCTTATCAAGCTATCTTGTTGCTCAAGATAAGATTAGGGTTTGCATCTTTGCTTTTATAAAGCAAATCATATCTTGTAATTTATTAAATTCTCGAATAATAATAGTTGCACATCTTTTTGCAATGGCTTTTGCTTTTTTTATTTTCTCTTCTATGGAAGGTCTTTTTAGTTTGCAGATCTGATCATGGGTTTCTAACAGAATTTATTGGCATCCCTAAGTCCAACTATCCTTCTTAGCATAGTTATAACATCTTAAACATATGGGTTGAACATAGATCTTAGAATTGGTTTCATTTGCTTTGTAATTTCCTCCTGGCACCACTGTGTACTCATAATTCCTATTATGCTCTTTGATGCTTAGGTGGGTTTTATCCATTATTCTTACATCTACCAAGTTCATCTAAGGAAATGTGAGAAGCCCAAATGTATATACAATTCCTTTCATGGAGAGATCTACATAGACTCTTCCTTCTTTTTCAACAACTCTCATATCTAGGTTGTAACAATTTAAACATCCATAACTAATTCAGGAGCCTCCATCATTGGTGGAAACCCTCCTACTAAATGTAACCCACTTGCTATAACATTCTTCATACTTTAAGAGGAATTTTCTTGCTGGGCCCATTCGATGAATTCAACATTAGAAAATAGCCCTGGATGGGTATCAATTTAACTATCCCACCAACTAGTATAGCTTGTGAAGTAAAATATTGAAACTCATTTTCTGCAATGGCTTCAAAAGTGTTCATATTCACCTATGTGTCCAACATTTTTTTATAGATATGTGCCTTGTGTGAAAGTTAGGGTTAAATTTAACCAGTTATCTTCAACAATTCATAAAACTTTCAATCTACCATTTGGTTAAATTCATTTCAAAACAATCAACATTTCAATTGCTAGAGGAAATATCATTGTCTCAAGACATGCATCCATAAAATGACTAACAGAATTTTGGTTATCTGAAATATACCTAGTTTCATTGATGATAAAAATCATTTTCAAAATGTAGCTTTGAAACCCTTGATATCTATGTTCTTGGTTTCTCGAGATTTACCTTTCTTTGCGCGCTACAATATCAGTCTTGATCTTTCAATGTCCTTGCAAATTAGCAGTATGGCACAAGGTAGAGTGTTGTAAAAGTAATTGTATGCTCGAGGTGGTACCAAGTACATGTGTAGTTTTCCACCTTCATTAATTACCTGTTAAAATGCATTAATTTTCTCGAATAAAGGTGTAATCATGGCAGATTAAGGTTCAAATCATGAACACCTTAGTTTCTATGTAGGCCCACCACTAGAGAAGAAGGCAGCACAGAAAGCTTACGTGGAACTCTTGCATGTCACGTTGGTTCTTATGAAGCAAAGGTTTAATAAGGAAAAACCTCTTTAGATATGTTACCGTTGATGATCACAAAGTTTTGAATCTTTCGATACCAAACCTTGGAATGATTATCGAGAATTGGGACATTTACCCACCAAGTTCATGAGAACCAAGTGCAAAGAGAGGAACCGAGAACCAATTTTGAACCTGACAAAAATGATTTAAACATGTTTGCAACAAACCTTCAATTTTTGACCTCCGACTAAAGAAACAAAAAGCAACCATTGAACTAATCAATGAAGAAAAAGGACTCATGCGCACCAAGATGATTTACCTTGGTGATGACTCACCGGGCTTGGATTATCAACTAGGAGGGAAACAAGGACCAGCCAAAGATACAATATCCTTGACATAACCGCATCAACTCTGGAACTTCAGGGTCTAGAAAATTGATAAGACTTGAGAAAAAAAATCACGATACTCTAAATCTGATAAAGATAGGGATTTAGGCAATGACCAGGCAGGCTAAAAAAACTTGCATTTTACCATTTCCTCTAAAAGTAGCACCACCAAACCAATTAAAGGCAAAGGAAAGAAAAGTAAGGAAGCAAAAAAAAGGGCCCACATTTTTCCAAGGAGCAAAATGGGGCATGTTGTGAGACCACACAATAGAAAGGACTATGGCTAAGGCTACTGAGGTTGTTAACAAATTGAGAGTTATGTTGGATAAGGACCAAATAGGTGTGGAATTTCTCTAGGGCCTTTTAGACATTGTGGAAACATGTGTCCCAACCTATAATTCTAACTTTGGGTGTTCCTCGAAACCTTGGCTCTGAGACCACTAAGACATAGATAGAAGTCTCTATTGGTTTCCAAATCAACAGATTGTCAAACCCTAAAAGTATGCCAAGTTTTATAATCAAGTCCAACAAGTGATTTTGCCAATGAATAGAATCAACTAGGATGGTTAGAATTTCTTATTGTTTAGGCTCTGCTATGCCTAGGTGGGTGTACCTTTATCACCAATGATTGTTAAATCTCTATGATGAACTAATGATGATTAATTAAATTTAAAACCTCATACAAATTTGTAGAGTTTGTGTGATCACATTTTCCAATTAAATCATCCTCCCTTAATCTTTTTCACAATGGCATGAGGGTTTGAGATAGATGATTCAAAAACTAACTACTACTCCTACTCCAACTAAAATAATTAAAAATTATGGAAAATATTTTGCAGGAAATTGTTTTGGGGATAATAATGATTAGTGCCTTTCTTCCACTAGGCAACGGAGTCAAAATATGGAATTATATGTGTCCTCCTTTTGGTTATAACTCTAATTGTTTGGCACTTTGATATTTATGACTTGCATAAGCGTGCAAGGAAATTAATTACCAAGCTCTTCTTATTAATTCAAATGAATCTTTCAAGTTACTATCACTTATTCAAAAGAATTTAATTCTTACTTGAAGAAACCAATCAAATAAACCACACAAAACATGAATCTTTTTTTATAAACTAGACATATACTTGATATACTAATTTAAATAACAAGGAAAATATCAAATTGGAGACAACCAAATAATTGTTATCAATAACTTCAACAAAACAAAATTGAAACCATAATTTGGGCACCAAGTTATTGATTTCTTTCCATTACCCTACTTCAAAAAGGTTCCTACAATGTATTCCTTCCCCAAAAACAAAATCTCCATTTCCCATTTTACAATGAAAAGAAGGAGAGAAAAAATAAAAGGAAGAGGCTCTCAAAACGAATCTCGAAGTGACACTTGACCTTCCTCCTTTCAATCAAAAATGTTTGTTCACCTCCCTTTGCAACTAAAAATATTTAATTTTATCTTCCCTTGTTTTTGCATCCCCATGAAAATTATTTTTTATTTTTACAACCTTTCCAAAGGTCTACACCTAAAATGCAAGACCAATTATTTGAGTTCTATTTGCACTTTTTTTTCCTTGTATATGATAATATATGGAACCAAGTAATGTTTTTGGTAGGTCTCCATATCAAGGCCTTAGATTATTATGTCAGAAATGAACATCAAAGGGGGGATCCTTTGTAAGAATATCATGAGAGAGAGAAATCTAGCTCCCCCTACACAATCTAGGCCCTAATGCATTAGTAGACCATTGGTTAGAACTTATACAACACAAAGGAGTAAAAAGAAAGATTATGGATTATAAATAAAAAGGATTATAAGAGAATGAAGGGACTAGAAACTTGTACCATCACAAAATATTTTAACTTTCCTCAAGGTAGATGGAACAAGCTCACACCAGAACTAAAGAGGAAGGAACCTCATTCTACTTACAATTATGCAACAATGATTTGTAAGTCACATAAATACATTTCAATTGCAATGAGGAATGGAGCTACTTGGTTCCCACTCACCTTTGATCCTCCTATCCTCATATTCCCCACACCACACTGGATAGGGAGGAACTGAGAGGAAGAGGTAGTAACGAAAGACAAAAGACTAGAAAAACACTCAAATCAAATTATAAGTTACTACTTGAAGCAGGGTAAAGGAGTGGACTATGTGGTGAATTTTAAAGAAATGGCCTTGCAGTACAACCTTCAACCTTAAAGATGCTTGAGGACAAGCAATAGATTTAGTTGGGGGGAATGATGGGCTCAATTATTGGCTAGTTTCCCTTATACTATTTTATGCTTTTATCATTTCTTCTGCTAAGTTTCAAAGACATTACCAAGACTTTAAACATACCTTTTATATGACTTATATACACTTTTAAGGAGTTTTAATTATATGGAAATGGAAATATGTTATGTTGATATTTGTTTGCATAAATGCATGAATGTCTATGAAAATTAGTATGATTTTGTGTTTAATTTTTGATTGTTAATAATGTAGATGCCTTAGAAATAAGAATAACACCTTGTAACAAGGAATTCCAACCTATAACAACAGGATTTTCAACCCACAACATAAGGACTATGGATGGTTGTAGATAAGAAGTTAAACATCCAAAGTGTGATGCTTTTAGAAGGAAATGAAGGTGATGAGTTATTGATTAACTATGAGTCACCACATAACACTCTTTCTTGCCAAATAAGATAGGCAAGAGAAGGATTATACTATCAACAAGACTATTTTATGACAAGACTATTCTTGAAAGAACACATCTGTATTATAGCAGTTAAACTATTGGGCATAGAATTTTATTTTGGATTCTCTACTCCAGCTTTATAGTTATTATTTTTTGTTTAAGACTAAGTCCTCTTCCTATCTTTTAGGGAGATTTGACAAATGCTTTATGAGTTTTTTTTTCATTCTATGAATAATAAAACTCCTCACAGACCCTATATAAGGGGATTTGTTGTCAAGGAAGAAATCTAGTTGATAAGTTGATTATTTCTACCTAGTTTTTTATCTACTACTTAGTAGTTATAGAAATAGAATATGTGTTATTGAATAAGAGATCTTCAACAAATTCCTATTGGATTGTATGTAAGAGTTCAATGTTAGAATGCAATAAAGAAAATTGGTTTAATATCATGATTTTTTGAGTGAGTATTTGACAACTTCTGTGGAAGCAAAAACTCAAGCAAGGACCACTTGAGATACTACTAAACCACTTCATTTTCTATTGTTAAATGAAATAATGCATTGTTGAATTTAGTTAGTAGTTTCCAGTTATATTCATGTGTTGTAATTTATGAATGTCATTTTGTAGTTTTGAATTGACTTATGTAGATTCATGTTGGTTTCATACTCTGAAGGAATTTTCTAGGTTAGGAAACTATAGTTTTAATAGTTGAAAGTTACTATTTGAAGCATTAGGCACCTATAGCATAAGGTAGTTCAATTTAAATTCATTTCCCTTGTTTTTTTAATTAGCAATTCATTTCAATTTTCAGCTTTTGCAATCTTTTGTACATGTGTTCTTTCCTAGGCTCCATTGATGTAGAATGTGTTTAGGATCTATGAACACATATATTTTTCCAACACTATCTAAATTTTATGAGTCCCTAGTTGATAATTAAAAGCAACCTCTTGTGAAAGATGAATTGTTCACTTAGGAATTCATCCTCTGAATTGTGTGTACACCTAGTAGCACCAAGTTGATTAAACATTATAGAGGCTCTACAACTAGTATATGAAAAATGTCACAATTATTCACATAGTTAGGGAAATATTTTACAATGTCATGTTGCACTAAAGTCTAACATGGAGAATATTTTTTGTGTAGTAGTGCATCCTTGGTATGTCCACTAGATTAACCTTCATTACACTCCCTTAGTATGGTAATTGATTCATGTTAAGGGATAGAGTGGCACAACATTCTATAAAGTTGTCCATTTATCAATTAGTATGACATGTGGTGTGTAGTTACAAGATACTTGTTTGTCATTGGTTTGAAATTGTTGTGGTATTTAACCAATTAGAATACCTACTCAAATTGATGAATTCATTATGATTAATTTTTTTGTAGTAATGATGACTATAATCCTACATCTTTCTAGAGTTCTAAACCACCATAACCATCTCCAACATCCTTAGCCTCTAAATTTAGCAAAACCTTGCACTTATTACCTTAAAAGAGTCTTAAAGCTATATTCATATTAGTCACAATAGAATCGCATATTGAAACTCTTTCAAGGACCCTTTTAACAAATCAATTTATCCTAGATTTATTTATATTTTATTATATAGATACTATTTTAATGACTAAATATGTACATAGATGATATTTTTTTTGTATAACTTGATTATAGTGGAAATATATGCATAAAATGGACATTGATATTCATACCCATTGGTTGTAAAATACAATAAAAGGGTTGTGGAAATGTAAGAACCATTGTATATAGTATTTATATAATAGAAATACCATTAATTTATTAAGGAATTAAATATAAAACATTAAATATATGTATGATACATAATGTGATTCCCCCAATACTATGTATATAAAATTTCATTCATTTGATTTCAACCATAAAATAAGATTATAGTCATTTTAATTGCATCTATAGTTATTTTCATTTGTTTGCATATGTATATTGGATGTAAAATGAGAATGATTGAATCAAAAAATATAAGTAAAAATTATTTCATGGCCCTTCATGAGTGTTTTGTATTGATTTGAACTATCTCAATTCCCTGTAGTACTAGAAATAACACTTCTAGATGCCTTTGAGCCAATATCTATTATCCTATTAGCCTAGCATTATACATTTTTATAATTTTTATAATAAATAGATTCCTTTTAAAGTTCAACCAAAGATTAGTTAATATATAAGACAACTTTAACCTATATCATATTAAATGTTCTAAACCATTTATTTCTTACATTTTAGGCACTTAGAACTAAAAAATAATGTTTTACCATATACTTCTATAAAACATTAATAAAATTAAGGAAAAAGAATGAAAATTTTAAAAAATGGTGATAAAACATTAACAAAATTAAGAGAAAAGAAGAAAACTATAAAAAAAGAATTTTGGACATTTAAGCATTAAATAGAAAGATTATATTTTATATATATATATATATTTTTTGAAAAAGTGGGCATTTTTAAAAATAAAAATAAAAATAGGAGGGATCAAACAAATAAAAAGGAAAGAAAAGGTCAAGCAAATAAAACTAAATTTTATTGTTTGTATCTATGTGAACTTTTAAAAAATGGCATGATAGGGAAGAATATATTTATATCTATTTGCCATGTCTTAGAGATTAGAGGATAACATTGAGAGTAAATATGCATTAAAATGTTATTATACTTATGCAAACTTTAAATAAGTTTCATAATAGAGAATAATTTATTTTTAGATGAGACAACAACTTTGAGAGTAAACAAGAACTAAAACGTTATTGTATCTATGAGCTTTGAATAAATGTCATCTTAGAAAAGAATTTATTTGTATCTATGTCATGTCTTAGAGATGAGAAAATAACTTTAAAAGTAAACAAGCACTAAAATGCTACCCTACACATTACACACACACACTATTACAAGCATCAATATGAGACCAATACTATTTTTTTGCATAATAACATTAGATATCATAACTTTTCACACTAGAAGACAATACTGAAAAATCAACAATTGCAACTTAAAATTTCACTTTAAATGTCCCTTCCAAGATTTGAAATAGAACTTTCACAACGTAAACCCAACACTTTAACTAATTGAACTCTAACACCTAAAACATTATTAAGGGTGGAGAATCCACTTATGATGTTGTGCCAGTAATGGTTGATTGGAGTTCATATAAACCCTAACACCCTTATACGTAAAATGGAAATACGACAACATGGATCATAGAAAACAATACTCAAATCCTCACACAAAAAGATTAACGACTAGTAAAGGTGGAGAGGAAGGCGAGGTTTAATGATGGCCTCTACTGGAACTACCTTGGGCATTGTAAGTCCCAATCCCTCACTCATGTCAATTATAGTGCCCTGTGGAAGACTCCACTCAAAGCTATGAATTAGGCGAGCCAACGCGTACGAAACCACAGACATTGCAAGAGTCATGCCTGGACACATTCTTCTCCCTGACCCAAATGGAATCAATTCAAAGTGTTGCCCTTTTACATCAATTTCTTTCTCACTCTTCAAAAATCGTTCAGGATCAAATTCTGTGGGCCGCTCCCACACTGCAGGGTCCCTATGAATTGCCCACACATTCACCAATAGTCGTGTTCCTTTGGGGACATAAAACCCTCCCACACTGCAATCCTCCATGGATTCATGGGGAATCATAAGTGGCCCTGATGGATAGAGCCTGAATGTTTCCTTTAATATTGCTTGCAAATATGTTAGCTTGTTTAGGTCTGATTCAACTATTACTCGGTCTCGTCCAATAACTGTGTCTAGCTCTTCCTGGGCTTTGCTCAAAATGTGCGGGTGCTGCAATAGAGCTGCAAGTGCCCATTCAAGGGTCGATGATGACGTATCTGTACCTGCTAATATCAGGGCCTAGGAAAAATCAAAAAGATCAGTTCTCCAATTTTTAGACATAGAATTTACATCGAAGATAGTTAAATTTAAATAGTACATTTTTAGGTCTTATTGGAGAAACAACTGCAATTTCACACGAGAATATGAAATAAGTCAAAACTTAAGACGGTTCATATTATTCATACTAGGTAATAGGTGAACCCTACTCAAAAAATGAATGCGATTTCAAATAAACCACCTAAACAAATTAAAATATAAACAACCAATCTACTGTTTAAACTCCACCATCAAAGAGCAAGGGGGAAACTCACAATAGCAGAGGCCTTCACCACGGTATCCTTATCCTGGGAGAGACTGTCATGCTTGTCTGTTGTAGAAATGAGCACATCAATCAAGTCATCATGGGCCCTCCGCGTCTCACGATGCTCGTTCACCAAGGCCTGCATATAACCATCTCTCTTATTCTGCAGTTTTATCATGGCCGCTTTGAGGCCCTGCAAATCAAACCACTGAAGAAACGGCAGATAATCTCCCAGGTTAAACGTCCCATAAAGCACGAAAGTTTCCTCTATCAAATCCTTCAACTGTAGCATATCCCCCGAGTCCGCCGATCCAGCAGTTCCCCTGATGCTTTTGCTGCCAATCATACGCAATATAATATTGAACGTCAACAGAAAAAGCCGAGATTTCATGTCCCCAGAGGCCCCCTGCAGCTGGGAAGCCTGAAACAAAGAGGCAATCAAAGCGGAAACTTCTTCGATCCGGACATGACTTAGGGATTGGATTCTGTGGGCAGACAAGAGCTGGAGAGTACAGATTTTGCGAAGGTCGCGCCAGTAAGTACCGTAAGGAAGCCAAGGTAGGACCTTGTTGTCATATCCCATAAGCTTTCCTGCTTGAACGCTGGGCCGCGAAGCGAAGATCTTGTCATTTGTTGTAAGGCATTCTTTTGCGTGCTTGGAAGAGGAAATCACTAAAGTTGGGCGGAACCCAAGCTGGAGATAGAAGACTGGTCCATAACGCTCCGACAGAGAAAACAGAGTTCGATGCAGAGGTTGCTTCTGCTTAAACAGATGGAGGTGCCCTATTATGGGCCATGTAGGGGGGTGAGGGGCCAATTGCTTCTGGGTATTTCTGCTTCTTTTTCTCACCAGTTTTGCTATCAGTACTATTGCTGCAAGAGCTATGGCTACAGCAATGGCTTCCTCTCTGCCCATAATTCTGAGTGTCCAGGAATCAAGATGACCAATGAACAGAAAGTTAACAAGAACAAGAAAGCTGCCCTTTCTTTCGTGGGCGATGTTATGAGATATCTGCAACCTGGGTGTCTCTGTATTTATTCTTGTTTCTTGAGTTCTGTTCTATAAGCATTATGTCATGGACATAATGTCATGCCTGACGATCTCGATGGCGTAATTTAAAATATATATATCAAGATTCTTCTTTCGGCGATTATATTTTATTATTTCGGGTCATCTCAAGTACTTTTCCTACTAACTTTGAGTGCAAATTTATTATAAAATTTATTAAATACATTTTTTATAAAAAATTATTAAATTCAAAAGCCATAGAGGAAGGGCATACTCTCTAAATTATGTTTATTTGATTATTTAATACAAGGGAATATTTTGCTCTTTATTATGTCCAAAGAATTAGCTTTATCTGTGACACATTGTCAAAACATGGTTGCATTATACATGCACTTTACAATCATTACACATGCATTTTACAATCAAGAGACACTTAGTGCCTTTGATTTTCATGATTTTTTCTTTTATTTTGGGTCTTTAATGCTTGTTACTAAGTGCAGTTTTGATAAAAACAACCTTGAATCTACTATCACGTAAAGATCCAACCACCTTACTTAGTGTTGGTAATTAAAGAAACCATCTAAAAAATATTAAACTTGAAATTCAAGCCAATAGGAACATATTAAATATTTATTTAGAGAACTTACATGAAACTTCTATATATAGAAAATGAATTTACGCAGTCATTATGACCTCTTGTGAACTACTAGATGACAAATTAATATGAGAATATTGTATTTGAGAACACTATGCAAAAAATGCCAAGCTAGTTTAGATATGATTATTGATCATAAAAATGATTTAACGATTTTCAATTCCACAAAATAGTAAAGACCAAAACCATATGACACACTACATAATTTATAGATTTAAGAATCTCAAAATAATTTATCTAACTCTAAAAATTTATTTGGTAAGTTCGAAATTTTTAGAACTAAAACATTTTCAAATTGTAAAATTTAAACCAATTTTCTAATCATTGTTCTCATTCAAGAATTTAGAAAGAACATTTTATCCCAATTATATCATATTAGTTTTCCCAATTTAGAATGCATGTAAGAGGACTCTACAATACTTGAAATCTACCTTGTAACAATCTCTTTTATGCACATACATGCATGTAACAATGTTATAGAGGATGTATGTTGATACCTTTGGGAATACATCCACATTTTTCAAAGAGTATTTATATTTATTTTATTTAGTATATGTTTTATAGGTTCTAAGAGTAATTAGAACAAAAATCAAATGTGGGAGATAGATTACAATTTACTTTTTATTAGGAAGTTAAAAAATTGATCAAAATAGTAATATTTTATTTTTGTTATTATTTTGTAGAAATCATTGAATTCTTAATTTTATTTTTTTTCTTTTATTTTTTCTCTTATGATTTTTTAGGTAATTTATTCTTTTAAATTCTTTTGTTTTAAATGACCTATTTTATTGATTATAAAAAAGATTCATTATCAAATATTTAATTAATGGGGCCTATAAATTTTGTAATAAATTCAACACATTAGAGTTTTTCTTAGAATGAAATTCATTTTTTTTCATGTTGATTAGATTATGTAAAGAATACAGCTTGGCATGAAATTCCCTTCAAACTTTTTCTTTTTGTTGTCGATAAATATTTTTCCCAACTATGATCAAATGATAGCTAAAAGAAATTGATTGAAGTTTGCAACTATAAAATTGGTATAAGTTTGATAGAAGTGTATTTAATTGGCATAAAAATATAAATTATAAAATTATAATGTATTTTTATCAAGTAATATTAAATTATGTGTAGATATATGTACATTGTGGATAACCTTGATTTATGAGGGATAAAAGATACCCATATTTAAAATTTATTATTATGTAAAATAAATAACATATTAATAAATTATTTAATATGTTATTTAATTAATTAAATGAAAAATTATATTAAATATTTTTTTATTAAAATATTATTTAATCAACATTATTTTAGAAAACATAAATTTATTTTTTAAATCAATCTATATACATATATATAGATATTACATTTTTTAAAATCTAAATAAGGTATTCTATATGTGTGTGTGTGCATGTGCACGTTTATGTATATGTATATGTATGCATGTGTATATATGTATGTATATGTATATGTATGCATATGTATATGTATGTATGTGTATGTGAATGTGTATGTATATGTGTATGTATATGTATATATGTGTATGTATTTGTATATATGTGTATGTATTTGTATATATATATATATATGTATGTATGTATGTATGTATGTATGTATGTATGTATGTATGTATGTATGTATGTATGTATATATATATATATATGTATATATGTATGTATGTATATGTATGTATATGTATATGCATATATATACATTTATATACATACATATATACATATATATACATAAATAATTTAAGTTTATTAAATAAATACATTTAAATCAATACACAATTGATATAGATAAATGAGTTAGAATTGATAATTAAATTTATTGAAATTATATACATTTTTTTTTTTTAAATGTATACTTAGGTCAATATTTGATGATGGAGTTGTGTTGTGATAAATAGTGGGACATGATTTGCAAGGTGTTGGGGTTTTAGGATAGACTTAAATATTTTTTTTAAATAAATCTACAAACTATTTGTTTCTCTAAATCAATAATGCTAATGCTAATCTAAACTTTCATATGGACCTAATTTGAGATTAATTTTTCTAATCTTGCAAAATTTGTAAGGACTAACAGTGGTTAAAATTTATACGAAGGTTTTTCAAATTGCAAGAGTCGTCTTCTCCTCAATCATACTCATATCAAACCATCTTTATAATTTTCACAAAAGATTAAAAACATCGAAAAGCTATATAATAAACTTGAGATCATAACAAAAATAAACAAATACAACACATCCTTTAGATTATATAATCTAACTATTCTTCTCACATTCAAACATAATAAACAAATAAATAATTTTAAATATAATTCAACTAACTTAACAAATCAACAAGCTCTTACGTTCAAACTTCTAAATCATATAAATAGTTCAATACTTGTAATATTTTTAATGAAAGAAAAATGTAAGCTCCACCAAAAGTAGGTTGTCTACCATGGCTGTGAGGGCAGGATAAAGTATAAAATAATGAAGCTCATATCTCTTCTCTTATACAATGCATCTGAATCATACACTGTAATCTACACACTGGACAAAATACATAAAATTTATTATATACAACTCAACAGAACAAGCCATGGAATCGTTCGATTAACATGGACACAAAAACCCATCAAAGGTCACTTTTACAACATATAAAGAAATTAGAGAAGTACGTAAGTGGGGGACAGCTAAAAAAGAAATGAATTGTGGATGATACTCTTCCAATGGAAAGTAGGTTGGCAAATGGCATGACTGCAAAATAAGCAAACAAATTGATTGTAGTAGGTTTTACACTGTTTCCACTCAGATTAGTTATTATATCTGCCTCCAATTATATTGAAATAGCATCAAACAGAAACATAGCGTAGAATGTGCTTGTCATTGTTAATCGACACATTATTATAATAAAAAAATTGATGATAATTATCAAACAATATTATTGGGATTAAATATATCTAATTTTGGTAGTGTATATTATTTAAAAGTTTCAGAATGATTATATAATTTAGATTATATTATAAGTTACATAATTATGTAAATGAATAATAATGGATCATTTTATTTGAAGTAATATTGGTTTGTTATTATTTAATTAGTTTTTGATCATTTATCAAAATACAACAGATAAAAGAATTTTATTGGATGTTGTAGTTGCAACTATTCTAAAGAGATGCATGAAAAATATGAGAGCATAGGCAAGGCATGTGTATTGTTTGGAGAAATGCATCTAATAAATGTTGTCTCGTGGAATTTAATGATTACAAGATATGCACATAAGAAGATTTTTTTGAAAAGGCTTTACAAACTTTCAAGCAAATACAATTGATTTGTGTAAATCTAATTTTCACAACCTAGTCTTCAAATTACACACATTAATCAATTTGAAATTGTTTCACATATATGTACAATTCAAACCATCATCTAGTTATAAAGTTTAGATTAGAGTTAGAAATTTCTTCTATTCTTATGACCACACAAATGTTCCCTTAAAGCTAATCTACCGAACTATTAAATTAAAAAATCAAGAATTGCCTAACTAAGTAATCTATTATTTTGGAACTTTTATTTTAATACATGTAATCTATTGATAAATTCAACTTACAGAAAATTTGATCTTAAAACTTGTTCATAAATTTAGTTTGCTTCCCCTAGATTAACTTATCATTATCATTATTTATTTTAATTTTAAATTTTACAAATTGATTTAGATTGCTACTTCATCTTTCAAACTTATAGACCTTACTAGGATTCTTCCCATTTACTAACACATTTTTTAAATAAAAAGGAGAATCTTAAACATATTATGCTTTATGTTATAAATGACAATGTGCAAAGTCATGAATGCATTTTAGATTTTATACTGTAAGTGCATTGAGTGGGTCACTTATGTTAGTGATGTATCTACTAATATGGGCCCTAAATACTAGTGTCATGTTGAGAGTAATTTAATTATTTTTAGTTAATTAATATTATAAAGATATAAAATTTATTAATGCATAGAGTGAGAAAAATTTCATGAATTTAAAATAGAAGTTCATAAATGATGGGACAACTATAAGTAAGGTCAACTAAGTGACCAATTGGAAGTATTTATGCAACTGCTTGTGAAAGTGAAGCTTACAAAAGAAAAGAAAAGAAACACATGTAAAAAGGGTTCTTTTCATCCCATCCTAGAGACTAGTTGAAATATTTTTTGACTGTATTTGTTTATTAAGTCATGTATGATATAAATATATGTTTAAACTAGAAATACATTTTTTATATGCATTTTTATTTTCTAGTAAACTTTGTGCTACTAAAATTTGGTAGCGCACACTACACTACATGTTTGTTAGAAGTATTAATATACTTTGTAACTATTAATGCTCAAATTTATTTTTATTTTACTAAACATTTATTGCATTTATAAGAAGAGGGGATGAAAATACTTATGTTGTTATTTATTTATGAATCCCAAACAATCATTTGCATCTACCTTTTCTAAGGTTTTCTCATCTTTTCTATTTTAGTTTTTTTTATATTTTTGTACCCTTTGTGCTTTCTAAAAAATGTACATAAAAATGCACAAACACCCACATTATATAGGGATTTTCCCCTCTCAAACATAGAGGAAAATCATCCTTTCTATGGTGATTTATTCCAATGTGATAATATTTTCTCTTTCCATTACTTGGTAAATTAACAAAGAAATCATGGTGACAAAAAATTATGCTAATAGTTTTGGTGAATCTATTGTGGATTGAAGTGCCTTATGCATTTAAGTTTTATAAATTTTAAGGAACCTCCCTTTGGATAGGCATTGGAAAATTTATTAATATAAGTACAAAAAAATGCTTATAAAGTAGCTTGGAATATTAGTTGATTCGATTCTTGCAAGCAATGATGCTAAGGTAGATAACTTCCTTTTTGTATAGTCCACCTTCAAGAAAAATCTCGTTGTTGAATTTTTGTGTGAATTGGGTTTATTATCTAACTAATTTACCTCTAGGTCCTAGTCACACTAGATTAGTTAAGTTCACTTATGACACTTTAAGTTCATTTACTTTGTGTATCTCATGTCATATGATTGTGACGCATGTCATAATCTTGTGGTGTCATATATTTTCACCTTGCCTGTATAAGTAAAGCCTATTTTGTACTTTATATATCATTGTACCATATGGTACTATTGTATCATTATTATATTATATAATCAATCATTTATTGATATTGTCTTTTCCAAGGCTATTTTTAGTTTTGTAGGTGATATTAGTTATGTGAGTTTGGTTTGTAACTCTTACATGTTATTAAAGCCTCAAAATGCAAGCCCCTTCTAAAATCCAAGAGTGATTCAAGAAAGAGATTTTATTAAGTACATTTTTTGGAAAAATAAACCTCACCATTGAGTCTAAAAGGCCCAAAAACTTATTATTTCATATAAAACTCTATACTTTGGAGAGAAAAATTGGCCAAGTTTTAAGGGTTTCAAAATATTTCGTGTAGTATAGAATTTGTGTCAAGGATTTATACTATATGATTGTATTGTCTCTAGATTTCAATGATCTATATAGTTTATATAGTATTCATCATGTGTCAATCTATGTCACATGTCAATATCAACATTATAATGGCATCACCAATTTAATTTGTAGAGGGTATGAAGGTATAATTTTTAATTTTTAAATCGGTAGGCTTTTTTGTTCTACACCCCCACTCATATTACATGTTTGGTTATTATTCCTTCCCAATCTCATGAGGCTTACTTCCCACTATGTGTGGCACATGAGACTCACCACTAAGGGTCCATCGATTTTTATACCACCTTGCTACTCACCATCGAGTTCTACAACTAGGGTGACACCCAATTATGTTCCTCCTCTACCTCCACCTAGAATAGGCTACATGCCACTAATTTTCTCAATTTTCTACTATTCAAGCACTTCCCAAGTTGACAACACTACTAGGTCAAAGGTTTTGGCCCCATTTTGATTTTCTAAATCAGCTATTTTTATTTGGGAGGCATAAATTTTCACTAGTGTATTAGATTTTTTACTTCTTATAGTCATCAAAAATCCAATTTTGAGAACTTTACAATGAGAATTTATTTTTCTATATTTTACTGCAAGTGCTTGATATTTCTGATTGAAGTATAGTTTTTTTTTTTCTTTCAAGTTCATAAAGTTTTCTCCCAATATCTATGATTTGTTGTGATTTTTATAGTTTTGGAAAGGTATGAAAAGCTCTTCTCAACCATCTATGCACTTTTTTATATTTAAAACCAAGTATATTTTATTTTATTTATGGTTTTTACACATTTTGTTCAATAATTGGACATGTACTAACACTTGGAGAAGTTTTTCATTTCAAGTGAGCTTCATTTCAATTTATATATAGTATATTTATTTATATTGGTTGTAATCAAATATCAATTTAGAAAACCAAATGTGATTATTATGAAAGAAAGGGCATATGATAGTTGAATGCATACTAATGGAACTTGATGATTTTAAATGTTTTTATGAACTTCATAAATTAAGACAGCTTTGCATTACTAATGGAATTAGTTTACCAAATTCTCCTAACCCAACATTTGTAGATACATCTAATGTTCACCCTTAGACATCTTGTGTAGACACAACTTCATTTTATAGGGATTAGAGTGTCTCAACCTTTACAAATACTTGCATTTATTTTATTGATTAAATGTTTATTTTATCCTCAATTTTTTATCCTACTAGATGTTGTGTCACTTTGTGGGACCTAGCGAGTGAGGTGGTATCCTACATGGTAGGTGATGCGTATGACATTTAAGCACAAATTGTGGAGGTAGGAATCCCACTTGGTGGACTCAATTATATAGATAATTTGGTGGCATGTGTCATGTAATGTAAGATTCATATGAAAAATTTGCTAATAGATTGACTTATGACTGATTTATGATGGATGGAATAGTTAGGATCGCATATTATGAGTTAACTATAATAGGTGGTCCCCATACAATGATGGTGCCTATGAATGTAAGGTGTTTGCATGTATAAAATTGTATTGCATGTGTGAGGGGTCCTATGTAGGAGGAGATAGGCTTTGGAAATGGAAGATTTCAATCAAGTGGCTCCTAATTATGACATTACACTTCATGTAAGGTTATTATGCAATTGTTGAGTCTATCAAGGAGACTTAAGATAACCATTCAGGTGTTGGATTTGTTCCATATGCAAATCCTAGGTGTCCATCTTCTCTTATGGAGTTGTATTTATTTGATACCTAGTCATTTTGCATTATAGTATAGGTTTGAAGATTTCATGGGTATCATTATGTTGTTAAAATCACTCCAGAAATTAAGTTGGAGTTGAAGACTCCTTAATGAGATTCACTCTTTGAATTTATTATAACCCTTATTATTTACTAATAATATAATTTTGTTTGTTCTTTTGGAGTGTGGGGTTTTTCTCTTTTCCCCACATATATATTGTGTTGTGGTTTATCTTGTTTTACATATTTTAATTAAGCAAATGAATGTGCATCTAATAAATGTAACTAATAAGGGTTTGTAAGAAAATTTTGTACTATCTCCCCCACTTAGACTGGTGTAGGAAGTTGCTTCTACTTACTTGGCTTCCTTTCACATTCAAGGATGAGCAATGTAGTCTAATGACATGCACTGATATCTCTAATCCATTATCACATGTTTCTCTTAATGAGACTAGTATTGGTACATCCATGGCTCATGTTAATTTAGTGCAATAGGACTTTCATTATCTTTTGCATCCATCTCATTAAGACTCTTTTATATGGGGACACATCATATGATTTCCATTACCTCTTTGATAGAAATGATGTCATGGAATCTTATGTGTTTCCAAATGCAATGTAGATTACACCCTCTTTTAATTCCACTTATTTGATTAGGGGCATTCATTTTTGGTTATCAAGCAATTCAAATTCTTCCTACTCTCTTTTGGAAGGCTAGTTTTAGTTTTCATAGATGATCCTACTTGCTTGACTTTAGTTTTTGACTCTTACAGAATTCATGAATGATGTAAAGAAAGTGTAGTTCTTAAATATTTTTTATTTATTTGTGTAATTCAAAAATAAAATTATCTAATTCAAAACCTACACTAGGTAACAAAAAGTATAAAAATAAGAAAAGATATATGATAATTCTAATTATAAGCATGAATAAATTCTTGAGGAGAAGCCAAGAAAAAAAGAGCAAGAAAATATTTCTATCTTGAAGTTTTGATCCCAAACTCACCTTCAAAGACATCTAAAGAAGAATTGTTTAAAAAATTCATAGTTAAGAACAAAAAGAGTAGGCATAGAGAAAATATATTAGAGGTATAATTAATGTTGTTGATGTTCCAATTATTTTTGTGAAGAAAAACATATTTTTTTGCACATTATGAATACAAGAAATGTTTGTGTTCCAATTATTCATGATAAAGTGTGCGAATTAATATTTTTTTCTTACTCATTTCTAATGTATTTCCTATGGGTGTAATGAAAATCATGTTGTTGTTTCTTATACCCTTGTAAGATTTCTCCCCATATTTCCAAATATTATCTTGAAAAGGGTCATATTTTACTTATGATATAAATATTCATGTTTTATTTACACTATCTTTTTCCTCTCCCAAGAGTAAATAGTTTGCTTTTGTGTGAAATTTTTACTTTGCTTTCTATTTATTTATTTTTTCTATTTTTTATTTGGTAAATTAGAGCAATATCGTGGTGTTTTCCCCTTTCCTTTATGTGTTTCTTGTTCCCACAATATTTTTGTAGCTATGATTTCTTTGCTAGAAAACTCTCAATTTCAAAATGTAAGCCATATATTTTGTAAAATATTGGAGAAATTTTAGTTGATTTTACTATGATAAATGTGTGATATTATCTAGCAAAAATTTATGGTGAGTGTGATATTACTTCCCTCATTTTCAAGAGTTAAGAGGATTATACACGGTATCTATATTAAAATAATATTTTACTTAATCAATAATATTCTAACACTTTAATTTAAGCAAGGGTATGTCATATGTGTTCTAGAAAATCAAGATGTGAGATTTGTATAAGGGATTTAAATATTATTCGTATGATTTTTTATACACATCCCAATCAAATTTTTGTTGGAATATTGAAATTCATGATAAGGTAATTTCATACTCTCCAAAGACAAAGGGTGGTTTTTCATTCTTTGGGAAATAAAGGTCCAACTATAGGGAAAATTATAAATGTGCCACCATAGAGTATAGTTATTGGGGGCAAGTAATATTGATAGAAAAATTTATTATATTTCCTTCTTTGGAAACAAAAAAATATTGCAAGGGATAAAACATGTCCCAACTCCTCTTAAAATAGATAAAATATTTCTCCTTTGGTATCATAAATAGATGTCAAAATCTAGTTGCAACTAAAAGAGATGGAAAATAATGTCTTCTAGGAGTTTATGAACCTTAGAAAGTTAAAGGTGATATTGTTTTCTTCTCTTTAGGTGTCATGATAATAAATTGAATATTATCTTTGAATAGATGGTGAACTATCATGTCCTTCCTATAACACACTTAAGTGGGTTTGATAGAGAATTTTTTTTTTATAATATCAATCCCACATTATCTCTAGTTGCTTTTATAATTCCAAAAATTGTGTTGTACACAAATCTAGTTCCATTCATGTAAAATTTCCCCTCTAATGGCACAAATTATCTTACCCTGGTCATACTCAAGCCTAATATCACAAATCCTAGGTTAAAAATTATTGCATCATTCTCAAAATTAATATTTGCAAGTGCCCTTCCTTTGGATCATAGGCATGTTCTCTTCATGGTAATTTCAATCCAATCTATGCCTTGCCCTTGTGTTACTAGTGTTGTATCTTAATAAAGGTATCACATTCTAATTGGATCCCAACAACCATGAAGTAAACCATCATGACTAGAACTACCAAGATAGATAGCACCAAGGAGATATTACAAAGGTAACAATGAACATAGCAAGTCTCTTTAATTATAGATTAAGTTGTATATTTCCAAACAATGCTTCATTTCCTAACCTAGTTTATGATTTATTTTTAAAGACTACCACACATTATTTTGTAGTTACGCTTATAATACAAGTGAAATAATGGGAATAACTAGCAAAGGTATTTGTTATGCCCCTATCCCTATAGTGTGTATAGTGTTATGACTAGTCAGCTTGTGGCTACCTTAACTCTTAATTAAGTCATATTAGATCATTATTGCATTGTTATTTAGTTATTTAAGTTGGAATAAGGCTAATATAGGGTTATCTAGGTCATCTTAGGTGATATCCTAGGAATAAGTATGATATATATAGGAGGTATAGGTAGGATATTATGATCATGTGGAGTTTTGAGTTCATATGAAGAATATTGGAGGTGTCCCCCTCAAAGTGGATTAGGAGGTTTCTTACTCGAAGTGGAATATTCTTATCAAGTATCTGCAACATATTTCCTATTATATCTTCTATTTTTTAAGTTATTTTATAACAAGTGGTATAGAGCGTGATCTTGGCATTATAGCAAGACACTTTTTTTCAATTTTGGAGGTCATTTTGAGAAATGTGTATCTCCTATATATTTTGGAAAAAAAAATTGTCTAATTTTTAAAGGGTTTTTTAATAGAATATTCAATCAAGTACAATCCATATTTTAGAGGAATCAGAGAAAAAGTGAGTGATTTATTATAGAATTAGGGTTTCTACCTAATTTATTTAGAAAGTGCATATCTTCCAAATCCTAATAAATTTATTCCTAATTTTAAGTGGGTTTTTGAATCATTAGGAGAGAGGAATAGAGAAAAAAATTAGTGTAATTAAAGCATAATTAAGGTATTTATTTTATAATTAGATTTTACAATAAATTAGCTCTAAGGCTAAAAAACACCTAATTGTTAGGAGATTTTTCTAAGAAAGTGCAACATAGACCTTGTTAAGTTACATTAAAAAATAGAGTATTTTGACTTCATTTGTGTGATTTATTACAAAAAAATCTATCTAAAACTTTTTTACAACAAAAATTAGCCACAAAAAATAAGAAAAATAAAAAGAACAAGAAAAAGAGAAAGAGCAATCTGAGAAAGAGAAAGAACAAGAGTGAGAACAAGAACAAGGGAAAGATCAAGAGAAAGAGAGCTCGAAATAAAAAGAATAAGAGAAAGAGTAAGAGAAAGAGTAGGAACAAGAAGTTCACAAGAAAAAGAAGCAATAGTAGAAGAACAAGTAGAAGTAAAAAGGAGATGAAGAAGAAGAAAAAAAAAGTTAGCATTGAGGACAATGCTTTTGTAAAGAGGGAAATATTATGCCCCTACCCCTATAGTGTGTATAGTGTTATAAGTAGTTAGATTGTGGTTACCTTAACTCTTAATTAAGTTATATTATCAATATTATTTACTTAGGTAATTTATTTTAATTCCTTAGGTAGGATAGGATAATGAATTACACATTATCCTTCTTTCATGGGATTTTATTTTCTCCTTATTCTCATAGATTTGGAAACTTGAAAAATTAATCCCTTAATTGTTGGTTTTATGTATTATCCTCATCCTCATTGGATTTGAAAATTGTAAGACTATATATTTGCAGCTATGTTTCATTCTTTTTTGTATATTTAAGGAATTCATCGTGAACTCTTGCATTTCTCTTCATTTGTAATTATAATTTAATTAATTCTATTCATTGCACTATTTTATGGGTTATACATCTATTTGTAGATTCTAACATGGTATAAGATAATACAATGCTAGGATAGATATATTTTAAGTTTCCATTTTTAAGAGATTCAAGGTGGCTAACCTTCTTGGCATGTAAATTTCAAAAAAAAAACCTATTTTCTCTTCTTTTGCATCTTTAAATGATCTAGAGAATCAAAAAAGATAAATAGAATTTTATAAACTCTATTTTTTCCACTTGATTTTTTCTCAAATACGAGTGTTTAATATATTTTGATAATCCTATATGTGATTTTAGCTATTCTATTACACCTAGAAGGCTCAAGAAAGTCACATCATGCTTTCACTTCACCAAATTGGAGATTATAAACTCGAATTAAAAATGGATGTTTGAAACTTAGATTAGGAAAATGGCTTCCATTTTAAGCATTTTAGGAAAAATAGACCTCACTATTAAGTCTGGAAGGCCCAAAAAACTCATTTCTATTAAAAAAAATTCTAATTTTAATGCTAGGAGCATTCAGGGAAAAAATTGCCTCAAACATATGATCATATCATACCATGCAACATTTAAAATAATAATAAAATATATAGAGTACTAGGTCATAATTAGCTTAACCACTAGTAGTTAGAGGGTAACTACTAGTAGCTTAGCTAGCACCACCTAGTGGTCACCCCCTATACCAACCACCAACAATAGCTCATCCAACTTGCCACTACACCACCACTCAAATAACCCAACCAAAGCACCACCAATCCACTACCAAACCATTACTAGTCTACCACCCACTGACCACAAAGCCATTTTGCCCCCCTCCATTGAGGTTTGAACAATTTGATAGACCAACTTTAGGAGGCTCTTTCTTAGCCATACAAAGGCCTTTTTTGGAAAAAATATCTTTGGGGTAAAATTTAGTGCTATTTTTAGTGGTGAAATTATTCTTTTAATTTGACACTTTATATTTCAAAAAAAATGTGTTATCTTTTTACACTTTTTAGAGCTTCAAATGCTTTTAAATTTAGAAACGAGCTCCTTTTTAGGTGTCATTTTTTAAAATATTTTTTTATGAGTACTACATATTGGTTTAGTTTAAAAGTTTATATTCTATTAAAATAAAATTATAATTGTATAATTTTGGCCATTTTTGGGCCCTAGAAAATATTGTAATCTAGTGACAATCATTTAAACTACACTAAATATAAAGTTCCAAAATATATAATTGTGATTAGGGAAAATTGGAATTAAGAAGATTAGCATTTAAGCATTGATTCTAAAACTCATAAACAAGTACAAAGAACAAAATAAGCACGAATGTAAATAAAGTAAAATGATATCACCAAACTCGTGCACCCATTGGCTGACCTCCATAGCTCTTCTCCATTATGTTGTAACTAAGTAATGCCCTCAGATTATTAAGTATTCACTAAGAAGCCTATGACTAAGACAAAGCAAAATATCAAAGTTTTAATCTCACTAGCATGGTAGCATACAAACTCTAGATTTTTGAAAATGATAAATGACAACGGTATTTATAGAGAGCCAGATGAAAAATGGATAGTCAATATTAGATGATTTTTATTTTGATCAATGGATGAGATTCAACAAGATGAGATAAGATAATATTGAAAGTGAAGGAGAATGGGGAAATTGAACGATTTTTTGACAAAATCAATTAGTTTGAAGAGGAAAATGCATTTTCAAATAATAGAAACATTATTTAAATGCAAGAGGAAAAGTCAAGTTATATTTTTGATTAAATGGAAATTTAATTCAAAAAGGTGAGCAAAAAGGCAAGTCATTAATTAAATAATATTTAATTAATTTGTGTAGAAAAAGCTAAAAGTGAATAATTAAATAATTAGAATAATTATTCAATTATAGTAGAAAGTGGTAATAATTAAATAAATAAAGTTTATTTAATTATAGAGGAAAGAGGACATTAGTGTCATAATTAAATAAATATCATTTATTTTTATTAATCAAGAGTAATGGAGAAAAGAATTAAATTAATTAATTAAATAATTAGGAATTATTTTATGAATAGCAGAAGTATGACCCTAGATAATGGAAAAATGGTGTTAGCATGCCTAGGACATTTCTCAGTGTCTACATTTTCCCCTCTTTGATACAATGCAGTTTATTGCATTGTGTCAAAGAAAAAGATATGCCCCGGTGAAAGGAAGAATGATGAGGAGATAGCGATATGCCCCCTCGAGAGGACAGGCAGGTTCAAAGAACATGAGTGTGCTCTCGAAATGGATGAGAAGACTAGAAGATGAAGGACAAAAGGATAGAGGAAAATAGATAAAGATGATGAAGATGTAGAATAGAAGAAATTATGTGAACGCGAAAAAGATGAATGTTAGCACAGAAAAGAAGAATGTTGAGATAGTGCTAGTTGAGATAATTTGCAGATATATATTTTTCTATGTAAGGCTTTGCATTTAATCATCATTGGACGGTAAAATATGACAAATGGACAACAAACACCATGGTATGACATAGACCAAGGTGTGAAAGGTCATCCATTTGTAAAACAGATAGTCATAGACAAGGAACATCCTAACTCATACTAAGGGTCATGTTGCCCCAATATTTTTCTCAAGACAAACTGTAGACAACAATCAAATAAAAGGTGAGTCACGAGACATCATCGCTCCTCTAAATCCTTCATGGGACATCCTTGAGGTGGATAGTAACATGACCGATGCAAATCCAAAAGATAAGACAAAATAGACAAGTAAGGTCAACAGCCAATCAGATTGTTTACCAATAAGTGTTTGCCAATGTATTAAGTGACTAAGTGAGTGATGGGTTGACTATTTTGACAAGGCCTGGTTTTAGGAGAAGAAACATATCGTATAAGACGTCAAGTCTTGTTTTGATCATGTAACTGCCTATATAAGGAAAATGAAAAAGTGTGATAGTGACAAGGTTTGGTTTCGAGAAGGATACATCCTGTATAAGACCATTGGTTTTGATCGATTTGACTGGTTTGATTGATTTGACAAATGACTGATTTGACTTGAAGACTTGTTGGATTGCTTGTCTTTTTGGTTCAGTATTTGTGTTTGAAGTTCAGATGATGATGTCGCACCTGAGTTGATAGTGTCCCATTTATTTTGACTGACCCAACGAACCCTAAAAGATTGATCTAGGGGGCCTCAGGGGGCTCATTGATTGATGGCCTTGCCTACATAGCAATGCGCAGAGACCTCATAGTTCGACATGACCCTTGAATTTGTTTCAATGACAAAGGATTGAATCATGATTTTATTTCACAACACCTAAAGGACTAGCCTAATTCCTCAAAGGAACATCGACATATGACCTTGCCTACATCTAGTCGCAGAGGCAACATAGTTCGACAATGACAAATACTTGTATGACTAACTTTAACTCTATTTTTGGGATTTTTTTGAAAGTTATCTGAATTTTTTTAGGTTTTGACATGTTTTTATTTTTTTGGATTTTTGAATTTTAATGATTTTTGTCTTTTTGTGAATTTTTTTTTTTTTGTCTTTTTAGAATGTTTTGATTTTTTTTTGAATAAAAGTGGCATAGCCACTAAAAATATTTTATTAATATTTAAATAGAAGTTTACATAGAACAATACCGAGCAGGAAGAAAATTCTCTTAGCAAATCAGATCAAAAGAGAGTAGAGTGTTGGATCTCAGTTGTGTTTATGGTTTGTCCTTGATGACAAAATCACTTTCAATTGTTGATAGTCTCATATTGGATCCTTATGCTTTATCATGGTACTTATTTGATGACAAACTTGATTATATGGCTTTTTTGGTCTTGGCATGATAATTGGTTCAGTTCCGGCTTGCATTCAGTGGACAATTTTATGGCTTTGGGTTTCATTCAGAATTGGTTTTCATTCATATTTGGTTATACTGATCAGTTTGTGCTTCGTGCAAATACAGATTATCTTACTTGTATATGTAATTGGATTATGGTATTGGTTTTCAGATTCAGGGCTCTGATCTTAGTACTTTACACGTTCAGGTATAATATTTCATGGTTTACTTAGTTAGTGTTTGAGTTGGTATATCATTGATGATCATGGCACATATTTGGTTCAGTGCTTCTATACTCTGCTCTGTTTCAGACAGTTTGATTAGTGCTTCATTTGACTCAATGGAACTTGTTTATGAGATATGTTTTTACATTACATATGACTTTGTAAAAGTCATATTTGATTAAAGTCATATGATTTTTTACAATGTATATGAAGACTCTATTACACGAACCTTGATCGGCACATATGTAAGTGAAGGTAATGTTATTTTTGGGCTTCATTCTTAAATGACTAACTTGCAATGGTTTCGGGCCTTATTGCATTTGAAAATGACTTTGGTTAAATTCATCGACAGCCATCATACATTTCTATAATTGTCATTTCTTTTGGAGATCATATGGTTGGTATCATTATCTAATAATTTGGTCTATTTTAATAATTTGGTTGGCAGACTTTGGTCTTTGACAGCAAATTCAACAATCTTCTGAGATGTTCATTATTGTGTCTTGTGATTTATGTAGACTTCAAACTTCATTATGCTCTTTTGAAAAAGTTATTGAATGCTTTGACATTTGGAAAGTTCGGGCAAAGTATGTTTAATGTTTTTTCTTTTGGCTAAGTAATAGAACCCTAGCCGCCGCCATGAGAATGGTCTCTTCTCTTTGAATTTTCTCTTAGCCCTCTCTATCATTATTCTATGGTTCCAAAAATAGCTCATCATGAGAGCTTGGCCTGCATATAGCTTTCTCTGTGCATGAAAATATTGTGTTCTTTCAAGGGAAGTCGATGGGAGTTACAAATTTGGGCAGCTATTGTGGTTGGCATCGAATCTTTCGTATTTATTTGATTGTTGCACGAACAGGTATCATTATTTGGTATTTATATTTTAGAAAATGGCAGTTTTTGGTGCATTATTGGTTTTTGGATAACTCTTTGTGGCTAAAGACGTTTTTGCTTGATATGGGTTTGGTTACACTTTCTCCTTTATCAAATTTATGCAAATGCTATTTTGATTCACTCATATCAATGATCATTGTGTTCATTTTTGAAATTAAACGGTTACATTTCTTGACAGAGTATTTGCATTACCTCAAAACCTTCGTTGATGGCTCTTAAATGCAGAATATTCATTTTGCATTGAGGTTTTATGATTTTCAATTGATGGGCAGTCGTGGTTTTGAAAAAATGTGTTAGTTACAATTTGAAATCACTTCATTCGTTGCAGAAACTATTATTTCATCATGTGGGTATTTAGATTTAAGGGTTTCAACTTATGGGTATTCTAAAAATAGTTTCAAATGGCTATTTTTTGTTTTATTAATGATCTGGATTTTGTAAAAGCAATTGCGGATTTGAAAAAGATCCTTGATTTATCCTTGACAAAGTTTAATTACAGCCTGTAGTTCAAGTGTTACAAATGATTATTCATTGGCACATATTCTAAAAAGAGCAAAGGGGGTTTTAGATTTCTTTGAACAATGCATTCTTTGAAGACTTTTTGACAGACATACTTGTAAACATATATAAATACAATGTTGTGAACACTGTGAGACTTTTGGTTATCATTCTAAGAGATAGATTTTTTGGCTGTATCAAGAAATGTATTGGAAAAACTCTGTAATATAAAATCTGAAAAATATGGTGCAAAACAGTATTGTAATTCTTCTCTATGTAATATTTTAAGGATTCAATATTTGGATTTTTAGGGTATCAGGTAGACGAGAAAACTGAGTTATATGAGCTTAATTGAAAATAGAGAAATCCTCTGAGATATTATTATTGTTTAGAAATATAATTTGAGGGGTTGGCACTCCTTGAGATTGATATCTCTAAATGAGGGGTTGGTGCTCCTTGAGTGGGTGCTCAAAAATTAGCCTATAAGGCATTGTGAACAGTGGATTAAATTGATTAAGCCTGCAAGGCATTTCAGGAGTGGTTTTTATACCCCAGGAGGGTTTTCCACTTGGAAAAATCTTGTGTCTCTTTGTTCTTTTATGGTCTTACTGATTTACTGAGTTGTTACTACTTAGTTCACTGTTTAGGTATTGCATTTCTCAATTCTGTTTATGAATGATTACATTCAATTTATGAATGCATTAATCATGTTAATATTGAGATCAAATCTGAGCTATGGTTTAATTTTATGAAAGTTGTTTAAATGTGTTTAGACACTGATTCACCCCCCCCCCCTCTCAGTGTCATTTTCACTCCAACACAAAGGCCTTAAAGCTAAGTACAAAAGGGGGTACAGTAAAAACCCCATGGAGCAAAGAGGCATGAGGGCCATTTACAAAAGGAGAAAACAAGTAGTGTTAAGTCCCTCAAATAAAAGAAAACTAGGGAAGACCACTTCAAGACTGAGAGCACTAAAGGTAGAAGGCCTTCAAGATAAACCACAAAGCTTGCAAAAAAGATCCAAGGATTCTTAAGCCTGTAAAAAACAAAATAGAAGAAGCCAAAAAACCAAATTCACAAGAGCTAGTATGAGAATGAGTTAGCCAAAATAGAAGACCCAAATGTAAAGGGCCCAATACCAAAAGACAAAAGGTGTATCCAGGATTCCATAGATGGAAAAGATTCTTAAGTAGGGATTTCTTCTGAGGAAGCCAAGTCTACAGGTGGCAGAAAGAAAGGTTCTTCATGTGGCTCATAAAGAGCATGTCTAATCAGTAAACGAACTGCATCATACAACCCCTAAATAGAATCACAGACAGAATTACCATATTGAGCCTAAAGCTCGAGAAGCTTGTAGTTAAATTCTCTCAAACAATCACTTAATAAACCATTGGCCATGGAGGAAAGAAGCAAAGTAAACCACCTATTAGAAAGTAATTTTTTTTCTGCAAAAGATACCTCCAACCATATTCATGCCCTCAAGAATGTCATAATTCTCCAAAGCAGATTGTAATGAAGAAAGTGGGAAGATGTGTCGAAGAAGATATGTGCCTACAAGAAATTTAACCATCTCCACACACCAAAGAACATCCATTAAATTAGAGAAAAACCTTGAAGCAACTTCATGTGGGAGAGTTGTTACATGAAGATCTAACTAGTCATAACTCAGTACCAACTCAATTGCATCATGAACTTGTTTTCATTTGATTGCAAATGTTCATCTCAGTTTCTCCAAAGTGAACATTGAGAAATCTCAAACTTCACATGAATCTGTGGAGGAAGAAAAACTCAGAACAAGCTATCCATTATAGCAACAAGACCAGTAAAATAGCACCAGTAAAAGATATGAATAGAATGCCACCAAATTACCATTTTTTATAGAATGATAGAGCTATCGAGACACATATGTCAAGGCCTCACATGAGAATACCATTAAGTAAGCTAAGCTTAAATTGTACCCCATAGAGGTGAGAAGGTAAGATGTCATTAATGCTTGACAAAGCATGTACCTGGAAATACTTGAAAGATGCCAAGTGCCATGGCTTAGCATAGTCTTTGGAAAAGACATTTTTTTTCAACCATGTCACCAAGCATGTGATAGAATGCCTCTAAAATTCATCATCTCCTCTAATGTTTGTCGATGAGAGTGCCTCTCATAGGTGGACAAAAGAGGAGGAAAGTTAATCGTTCCATGTTTTGATTTTTTTGTCTTTTTGTTGTTTTAAGATTTTTTTTGTCTTTTTTGTGAATATTTGATTTTTTGGATTTTTGAATATTGTGACCTCCAATGACAAGTGTAGAATCCAATGAAGCCATGTGTTAGGAAATTTCCCTAGTCAAGTGTAGGACTAACCAATAGGGATGGGATGGGACAAGGGTTTATTATGGATGAAAGATGGAGGAGAAAGGATGCAAGACATCAACCACTTGGGAGTCATGATAAAGATGACCAAGCCTTCTAATGGATGTCAAATGGGAGATGATGGAAGTTAAATGCATTATCATGGATGATGGTGGAAGACTAGATAGAGTGATAGTAGATGACGAAGCAAAGAATGACTATACATGGCATCTGTTTGTCAGGTTTTCACCATGGTACTTATCCAAAGTGCCACTGATGTGCTTTTCACTATTCGACAAATTGTTTTATATTTACTATTTTTATAATTTATTTATTTTTTTGCTATAATCAAGATGCTTGTTTGCTAGGTTTTTATCAAGGTAACAATTTTTTTTATTTTTCATTTTTTTGTATATTTTTTCAAGTCTTTTTCTCATTTTTTTGTATTTTTTTCAAAACTTTGTCTCATTTTTTATTTTATTTTAGGATTTTTTCTCTTTTTTTTATTTTTTTTAGTGTCACCAAGATGCTTGTTTTCCAAGTTTTCATCAAGGTAACGATTTTTTTTTTGTTTTTTTTGTTTTTTTGGTTTTTTTTGGTATTTTTAATATTTCTAGATGACCTTGATACTTTAGATGATCCCTGATTGTTTTGAATCCTTCAATGATGTTGATGTAGAGATTGGGGCCATGATATGCCAATAATGACCTTTATGAAGTAGTTGCCTTGTTATGATCATAGCACTTGTATACAATTGATTGATGTTTTTGTGATCCTTTCTAATACTAGAGTTGGCCTTATCTAAATATGCACATCGAAATAGAGTTCCATGAGAGTTCTTACAATAAAGAGTTACTGCCAAGATGTGAAGAATTTGTGAAGTAAGATTTTTGAAATGATAGATGATGGTAGATGTGGAAAGATTGTTTGGACATTTTGATGAATCACTTTTTTATTTTCCAAACTTGGGATGTTGGATGGCAGGGTTTGGAATTTTTATTGGGATAGTGTTTGGAACCAACACTTTTATATGCCTTGCTTGATGACCATTTTGAAGGAGGTGGAAATTTATTATATGTGGGATTCCTCTTTTCTTGTGGCTTCACATTTTGATTGACTTTTGGATTTAGAATGTTTTCTTTGCTTGATCCATTTTTCTTTGGGATCCATTTTAAATTTATTTGTCCACTTGGATTTTTGATTGATTCAATGGAATTTGACATTTGAATTTGAACTTTGGATTTATAATAATTTTCTTTTTGTTAGTTCCAAATGGAAGGTTTAATCATGTTGGAATGATGGTTTATGGTGTGGATGGAAGGAGTGTTGGCAACAACCTTATGACAAGAACTACTCATGGCCCCTATTTTGATGTTTGTATCAGATAAAGTTGCCCCCAATATTGAGGAGGTACCACTAACATCATTTGATTCTCTGACTGAAGAATAGCCAAGACCTTGATGTCTAGGTTTTTCCTGAAACTGTACTAGTTCTAGAATTCCTTGCTCATGTAGGCCTAGTCCTTTTCCTTGATACTGCATGCTCTGACATATTTTATTTGCAATGGGGTATTTTTTATTCTAGAAGAAAGATGTAATCACATCATTGTATATGTGGAGATCATTGTTACTTGGAATCTTCTCCTCTATGAGAAAGCCTAATTTGATAAAAGTGGATGATCCTAGGGTAAGTGCACCAAGATGGTTCCCAAAAAGGGGGCTTAAGTGGCCACTTTTTCTCTGAAAATAGGAAATATTGACCTTGGACATGAAATTAAAGATAGTTACACTCAAAATTTTGAGATGGAACAAAAACAAGGATCGAAGTGCTCCGAGTCTACTTTCTAAATTACTAATTTATTTTGAAAATGGTTGAGATTAAGGGGTTCAAAAGAGGTACGTACACAAATTGGTGTTGCTTTTGTTAGAAAAACATAACATAGCAACTCTTGTATGACCCTATCATGGTGAAATTTTGTGTAGTATTTTTAAAATCACTACGGTCATAAGTTAGCTAATAGTATCTAGTCGATGCATGATTTTTCTAATAATTTTTTAATGAATATTTGATTTTTTACTAATTTTCTAAGTGGGAACTTCTTGAAAAGCAGAATTTTGGTCGTGCTCCCCCTACAAATTTTGGAAAGTAATTGATTTATTTTTTTAAATTCGAGAATGGAGTCTAGTTTCTAAAAATGTAATTTATTTGAAATTTTGATGAACAATTAATTTATAACAAAAAAAACACCAAACACTGCTTTTTAGGAAAAAAGAGACATACAAACAAAAGAAATTATGGATGAAAGGCTTAACATTGTCAGAAAGTGAAAAAAATTACATTGTTGGATAGCTAAGAGAGAACCTAACATTACCCATGTGTTTAAT
>VDFB02075321.1:216570072-216702401 GCA_007258455.2 Sequoia sempervirens | reverse complement strand
AACAACAACCACCTTAATAATTTCTATACTTGAACACATTAGAATACTCCAGGAAACAGAGTAAAAATAAAAAAAAATCAAAAATAAAGAAAAATAATAAAGAGAAATAAAACGTTCCTTAAGTAAAAACCACTTTGTGGCGCTTCTAGAACATGTACTATATTGAAAACTTGGTAAATAAGCGCTATGTTTGAATAAGACTTGCATCGTTATCTATTAGCATTATCTAAAGCATCCACCCATACGTCCTATGATAAAACATGAGTCCAACCATGGCTTTATAACTGATTAAGGAAGGTAATCTTGTCTTGAACTGGGGGAAACTTCCCAAAACTGATAGCGAATTGGATCCTTGTACATCCCATCATCGTCAAAACTATCAAAATTAAAACATCCAGAAAACAAACAAAATCCAAAACAAAGTCAAAACATCAAAATCCCAAAACATGTTATGCATTTAGTCAACACCAGTCAAACTAAGTGGTCTCTACATGTACAATGTAGGCAAGGCTTATCAGCCCCCAAGGCCTTACGTTAGTCCCCTTAGGTATCTATCATGCTTTATTTCAACTTAGTCAAAAATTAAAAATTCAAAAACATTAAAAAAATAGAAAAGATCAAAAACATGTTCATATCAAATCGAGCAAACTATGAGCCTTTGCATGTACAATGTAGGCAAGGCTTATCTTTGATGAGCCCACGAGGCCCTAGGTTAGTCCCTTGAAAATAACATCAAATAAACCCAGGAAATAAAAAGGTACTACCTCCATCATCACCAAATTCAATAAAATTTTCATCCATAATAAACAAATCATCACACTCACCCTTTGACAACGCAAACAACAAACAAAACAAGCATCAAAATAAAGAATTCCAAAGTGAAGATCGAAAGATTAGACGACTATCAAATGAAAACAATGCAAATGTGTTAACTACCTATCTATTGACAATTCACCAACAACACCTTGAGATAAGTCTTAACGGATTTGTTCCTATGATAGACATCATCAACACTGGATAATAGCCTGAAACCTCAAAATAGATTTGGCAAATGATACTACAACATTTTTTGTCTTTTTAGTCTTATCTTTTTTGATTTATCATAACATCACATTCCCAAGATCTCTCGAGGATGTCCATAAGGATTTAGAGATGAAGGAATGATGGTATTAACTATCGATTTTTGTTAGTTCTGTTTGTAAGATGTTTTTGTTATACTACCACGACAAATACTTGTTTTTTTTTGGTGTATGGAAGTTGTTTTGAGACAATTTGTGTAGTGGTTGCATGTTAGGTATTTCATACCTCTTTGTGTAAATTGGTTTGAAAAGTTTTAACACAACTCAACCATATATTTTAACAAGGTTTCCATATGTCTGGTATAAGCAAGAATATTCTTTGTATGCTGAGTCAAAGTCCACACAATGGATACAAAGCCACCTTGGTTATCAATACCCTGGTGCATCGTACTTGTTTGCTACATCAAAAAGGATTGTTAAAGATACGAAGCCTCTATGCAAAGCAAAAGAAACTCATCAATAACTAACAACATCAAATTTATATCCATCATCCAACATTTATTCTAACTAACATCCATCTTGCATCACAATATCATTAGCTCCATACCCATCCTGCATTCACAATTTTGTCAATACATATCATGATGTTAATAAAGCAATAAAAACATCATGTATTATGTATAATCATACATCACAAAGATAAGATATCATCATTCAAAATCCATCATACACATAATAAAACATCATATATCATAACGATATATAGATCATCTATCCATCCACATCATATGCATACATTAGAAAAGAACAAAAACATATATAATCCTACATCATCTTCCATAATCATCACATAACACATAATTAAGCCGAATCAAAATATATATATCATATATATAATCATAAAGAATGAGAATGTCAAGTACATCATCATACAACATGTGTGATATCATATAGAAAAAAATACATATATACGAAGCCTCAGTTGGGCCGATGAATGTATATACAATGTCTAAAATATAAGTCTCTAAACAATAAACAACATAAAGATCATGAACAAGTAACTCTTACTACCCGATCAGAGGTGGAGATCTCTGATGGTCATGGCTTTGGTGCAGAGAGGTCTGTGGCATAATTGTAGGCTAATTAGGTTGTCTCACTGACTAGTCATTGGAATTAGTTGCACCAATGGCTGGGTTGGGATCACCAAACCTCGAACACCTACGTTCGCTAGGGATGACAACCTCATACAGAGTCTGATAATATGTAGCTTCTCATATACTGGCCCCACTTTGCTCGGAGGGAATCTCACTCTATCCTAAGGGTATCCCTCTCAACTGTAATGACCTACACCTACACCTTGACGACAAGATGTCACTCGGTCTCGGTGTCCCACTATTGTCTAAAGCCATCCCTCTCTTGTCTCATAGTGTCTCTCTCTATAGTCAAGGTAACAACCTGTGCCTCTGTGACCTGTTGCTGCACTACCACTACATCCCTAGCAACTGCTAATTGAACTATCTACACTACCACTGCTACATCACTAGGTGGTGGAGGAGGACCTGAAACCTATGCTTGATCCTTCTGCATGGGATCATCATGTCCATCTTGACCCCCATCTTGTCTCGCTCTGTCCAACTTCCCTACAATGATCTTAACTCACCATCTCTCCCCACGGTGACTGGTGATACCTTATCTACCCATCGCTAGCACAATGCCAATAGGATCTATAAAATGAAGTGAAATACGTCGAGCCCACCATTGGTCATAATATGTAGTAGTACATGCATCTACAGGTCTAGTAGGCCACCCCCATCCAAATTATACAATTGCTCTAAATTCTGCAACAAGAGCATCACGATCAGCCTACAATCCCCACACCGGACCTCTCGAGTGATTTGACCAAAATGGCCCAATAATCATCCCCAAAGTGGGTCTGCCTCTCTCCGAATTGAAGAAGAAATTGATCTGGTAAATATTTCTCAAGCAAAGAATGTACATGACCGATCAACCAACAAGTCTATTTGCAAAAAAGAAGTTGCTCCTGGTTGTCATGCCAAGCATCACAATCCAACCATTGCCTCCAGATGAAACTAGGCGTATCATCTATAACACGGTGCTAATAAGAAAGTTGACCAAGCTAGGTGTAATGAAGAAAATCACCATACCTATACGAATAAGGATCTTTTGGATCCCGATCCAAAATACCATCTAGCCTAGTAACTGGGATATGCTCCCATGTCCATACATAAAGTAATGTCATACTAACAGAGATGGAACTGCCTCCTTGATAAGTGACCTCATGCATGTCTCTGTATAAATGTGTAAGGAGACATGGGCCCCATGCATATCTAGTACCATGCTCAAACATCTGCTCGATGCATACTCCCCAACCAACTAGGAACTGTCGACCTTGTCGATCAGGAATGATGAGCCTCAAAACCAAAGCACATAGAACCAATGACATAGGATCCACATTGCCAATGAATGGTGACAAGTCTATCTCTGCCTCTCAAACTCGAAGATGCCTCACACCAAGCACTCGACGCATCACACGTGTACCCTATCATACAAAATAATTCATGAGCTATCCATGAATCAGTACACGTAGGATCCTCCACACATCCTCGAAGGAGATGGTGGCCTTGCCGATAGGTAATTGAAAAGATGATTTCTCAGAGTGCCATCGCTCCACAAGAGCGGTCATCATAGCTCTATGGCATCTAATAGTTAGCATAACATATGTGTCACAACCCTACAACATCTAGTACATCTCGCTCCAACTTGTGCAAACCAGTGATCAAATCAAACAACGTGCATGGTCGTCGCTCTCTCGAGTAAAGCAGTTTGAGATCCACCTACAAACATTCAACCCACGACGTTAAGAATTTGCTACGAAAACACAAAACAAACCTCAGAGTGTAAACAAATTGACTCAAAATTCCAAAAACAAGAGTGGTCACTTTTTGTCAAAAGTGTGATTTTATTATCAAAAGCATTAAAAATAGCCAAAGCAGTCACTTTTTTGGCGAAAACAACAAAGAAAACCAAAAGCGTTAAAAGCAACAAAAGTGAACAATATTAGCAAGAACAAACAATTTTCACAAATACAGTTATTTTACATGGAAAAATTCAAAAGTGAACATTTCAATCAAATACGAAAACAAAGGTGAACATTTAGGTCAAAAGTGAACATATAACTCAAGTGCGAGCATAAAATGCAGAAGTGACATAGATATAGACATCAATAGTGGTCAATTCAATTTGAAAGTGTGAAAAACATAAGATTACCACTACCGCTTACTTTGACTTCATGCATTAATTACACAAAAATGACAAGTCGAAAATAGGAAAGGGAAGGGTACATGCCAGGGCACTAATGCCTGCAGGCTGCTTGAACTCACGAATCACAAATGCACAATGTGGGGCTCCTCAAATCCTCACCATAGCTCCTCGACAATCGACAAATCACGAAATCTAGAGACAAGAAATTACTATAGGCTCAGAGTGCAAATGAGGGGAATTAAACCCTAATTTTTTACCTAAGAAAGCCTCTTAGGTTAAAATTAGGAGCTCCCAGGAACATCTGAACTATCAACGAGAGTCCTATAAGCTTTATTTTTCGTCCTCTATGCATCTGAATTGCAATAAAGCATTGTTGCGAGCTCAACCCAAAAATTGATATTTTCGACCAACATCTTAAGGGGGTAACCCAACATCCTACCATCTTTCCACTGATCGTCGGGGCACAGTGGGGCATATAATTTTTTTCAAATCTTGATCTTGACATCAAATTTTTTGAAACAAAGTAACCAGTACTTTGTCTCAAAGAGGGGCAAAATGTAGACATGTAAAAATGACCTAACACTTATTGCACATCTTAAATGACAATTTCTCATCATCCACATCATTATCACCTAATATCACTGCATTTCACATCAATTACATCAAAAACCCTAATTTCCTCTATTAATTGAATAATATTATATTAATTAATTAATTCAATTTTTTTATCATTTTTGACTAATTAAATAAATTTCATTTATTTAATAAAGTCCTAATCTAATTTTATTTCTCTTGATTAATTAAATAACATCAATTATTTAATTATGTTGCTAATTCACCCTATTCCCCTAAATCAATTAAATTATTATCACTTAATAGTTTAATTATCACTTTCGCCTAAACTTGAATAATTAAATAAATTATTCAAAAATATTCAAAAAAGTCAAAACAAACAAATACAACTTTGTTTGCAAAAGTCAAACATGATTTGCACGTTCAATTCAAAAGGATTAATTAATTAATTACTCTAACCCACTTTTATGATTAAGCAAATTATGATCCCTCAATTGTTCACTCTGATTGGCTGACTGATCCATCTATTCCTGATTGATTTATCTGTTCTTCAATCCCACTGAAGGCTCAACATGATTTCTTCAATTCCACATATTATTCAATCTATTTCCTCAATTCCACTGAACACTCAAATTGATTTCATCAATTACACCGATTACGTAATCAAAATCCACTGATTCTTCTCATCTAATTCCTCTCAACTATTTTGAACCATTGCTTAGGATATTCTACTACGCAATCCCGATCGTTCATTTCGAAACACAAAATCTATATAACAATCATCTTCATCCTAAAAAATGATCGGAGAATTGACATCTTTTGCACAACAAAGTAATGTTGAAATCACAACCAATTTCTTGACAAACTTTACATACATCTTTGATCAACACACACATATGAAGTTTTCACTATGCATCAATGGAGACTTCACATTTGATATAACAATCCAACATCATTGCGAATACACTTCGACATGAGATGGGTAAATTTATGTTTTATTGAATTCATTGTTCTTGTTTTTCAATTGCTTTCTTGAATTCAGTATCTTGTACTGTTCATTTCGTGAGTAATGAGTATGAATTTAAATCCTTGTTTTGAATTAGATCTTGTTTAATTCGCTTAACATTGGTTACCTCACGCTTCCCAATTACCCCCTTACATAGAAATATACCCCATTCACCCTAATAGATCCTAGCTTTGTAGCATGCTCTTAAAAGGAATTCTACCAACAAAATACTTGACAAAAGTATAGGTTTTGAGACATGTGCATGCATTTTCAAAGTCTTGAACAAACAAAACAACATTAGGAACAGGAGAGTTACCTTATGAACCACTTTCAAAAAGAAATTGCAAAGGTGTTTTAGAGGCATTTTCTTGTGATTCCAAGATAACAACCTTAGTCTCAAATGTTGGGCCACTTTGATTGACAACCATTTAAAAATAGAAAAAAAACCACTGAACCGAAAGACAAAAGAAACTAAGAAAACTTGAATAAATACAGAGATTTCCTACTCTAGAGAGCAATCAGAAACAAAGGTGACAATGACAAGGGCAGGAACATGCAAATCAAGTTCAAACCCTAACAAAACCCACTCCAACAACAAACTTTTCAACAAAAATTGCTTAAATTTCAAATATGAACATTTATGTTAAGACAATTCATCTTACTACCATTATAATTACCCCTCTGTACATCGTACAGTAAATTACTTGCATAATTAATTGAATTGTAATTAAAAGGTTTGTATAGTTTATTTGCATAGTACATAGAAGTCATAAAAATAGGAGAGAAGCTGATTTAGCAAACTAAGAGGACAAATCATGGAAAGTTGCTTCTAATTTGTAAGGACTAGAGTAATAAACCACTACAAATTACAATGTAAAGACATGAAAAAATTCATTCCAAGCTGTTGAAATTGAATCTTCACTATCTTGTACACCAGTTATTTGCGCCAAGTTCAATACGAGATCCATAAATTTTTGAATTTGTGTCAGATATATTGGAGTATTACTAATGTGACTCGAACTTGTGACTTAGTCATGGGTGCCTACAATTGAACCAAAATGCTCAGGCGAAGTGCTTAATCATTTAGCTTAGTCCTGTGAGTCAGTGACAGAAAATGAGCCTGATCTCTCTAGGGTGAACACATGTATGAATCAAATCAGCATTGTCATAAGGAAATGCATAAGAATGAGGACATGCCCTTTTAAAGTGGGTGGTATACTGATTAGGAGTGCATGTATCAGAGCTGTTATACTGATTAGTGCAGCAGTACATATCTGTTCTGAAAACCTGGCATGCACTCTTGCAGGCTACCACTTCCTTTGCACCATTCTTCACTTGCATAATACGAGGACAAGTACTGAGGATATTACCTCTGCATACTGCCTTACTACAGTGCCCTTCACCTCCATGTGCTGTAATGGCTAAGGGCAGATTAAAGCCCTTCAACAGACTTACTGTATAAGATGTGATGTTATGGTGGAAAGATAGCTCAGCAAGAGTGAGGGGGCTTTTTCCCTTTGTGCCATTGCAGTGTAGTTTTCCATTGCAGTCTCCTGTGAGGCAGGCATTTGGCTGTGTGAAGTTGCACCCTGTCCTGCCCCAAATATGTCCCTCCCACTGCTTTGTGACATTGAAGCTTTTGAGCTGATTGGGTTTGAGAGAAAAGCCCCCTAGTGCTAGAACAGGGTACCCTGCCTTTGCCTGCACCCCAGGCCATATGTTGAAACTACAGTTGTTCAACACACTTACTCTCCAAGGCTTGCTTTTATAGCTGCTGCCCACCATCATCTTTCCACCTGCATGATCAAAACATTATTAGCACAAATAGCCATTCCTTGTGTAGCAGTACAAACTAAGTATTGGCATGATCAAGATTGCGGCAATAACCTTCGACTGCAATAACCCATTAAACATATTGATATGGATAGATAATATGCTTTTGGATTAAGTTGTGTATGTTTTTTCATCGACGTTTCGGATCACACTCAGTGATCCATCATTAGAAAGAAACGTCGATGAAAAAACATACACAGCTAAATCCAAAAGCATATTATCTATCTCCAATAGACTGTGGAAAAATCATACCAATGATATTGATATGGAGTTCAATGCAATGAGAAAAACTAGGATCATGATCCATCAAAGTAGTAAACTTCATCTGTAATACACCGAAATCCCAATTTTTTTTGGTTCCTGCATGTAAGATGTGAAAATAATTGTGTATATTTTATTGTGACATTTTAGAACTAATCCCAAATGTTGTAATTATAAGATCTACAGTAATTTTAAATAAAATATTTTAATTTTATCGTATTTTAGAAGGATTGTATTTTAAACAGTTGTTGCATTGTTCGTTAGAAAACGTAAATCAAAGTTTGTAGGCATGAGTTCATGTATATTCATTTTAATCACAGTACATTCAATATAATTATTATGTGTTATGCAGTTTTAATGAATTAATATATTAACCTTCTATTTATTTCATTTCGATGTCTTGAATAGTAGTTTTAGATCATTATTATTCTTAAATTAAATGAAATGTAAAACAATTTAATCAATTTATGATTGGAATATACATCTATTAATAAAGAGAAAATAAAAGGAAATAAAATTGTTAAATATTATTTCAACTTTCATATATTATCATTATTAAAATATCATATTTGTATTTATTTCAGGGTAGATTATAAATAATTAATAGTAAATATTTGAAGGACAATTTTATTAAATATAATAATTTTTAAATTTTAGGATGTCATCATTTATAAAGAATATAAAATATAGGGCATTTTTAATTTTATCAATATAAAATCATAAAAAATTAGAATGTGAATCGACAACAAAAAACTGATTCAATATATATGCATTTTGATAGAAAATCTAATTAAACATTCAAATAACTATTAAGTTATGAAGAAAAACACTATTTTAATTGTCTTTTTTTCTTTTTCTTTAATATGATTTTGTTGGATTGTCTAAAAGGATGCCATAAAAAAGAATTATCTATTTTTCTATTATTTCAGCATCAATATTTGAATATTCAAGATTGTATTATCTCTCTAATTTTTTATTTTACATTATGTACAACATAATAATAATTTATTCTTTTAGCTTTCTTAGTAGTTTATATTAAGTATTTAATCCAAAATAGTTATTTATACTATATGAATGTATTCTTGAATTCTATTGATCTATTTAGATAATAATTAGATGATAATATAATGTATTTCCTTAAATGTATATATTATTGAATAATTCAGTTTATAAATAAAGGAGAATACTTCTGATTCCTAACTTAGCTTAAGTTTGTCAATCGTTTTGTTATTCAAAATATATCAAACTCCAAATAAAAACAAACATATGAATGTTCCGATCATCTATGTAAATTGTGTATTAGATTTTTCGAAATATGATTAAATTAATAAATTGTAAATTATGTTTTTGATATATTACTATAAAAATAAACACTCTTCAACATTTAAAAAACAAACAAATACTATCTATTTACTTTTGAGCCTCTACTATCTCCATCTTACTATCACTCTTGAGCCTCTAATATCTCTATCAAAAAAAAATTCATCTTATTTTAGAACACCTTATCTGTAATTGAAAATATAGTTAACAGATATACCTTAAAGTATCTTCAACCAGACTAATTACTCCATGTTAAGTAGTACAAAATCTTAAATCAAAATAATCAAACAAAAGAGTTGAATGCAGTCCACTTGGTCAATCAATCACCAAACATTATGTCAGGTGGGCAGATAGAAAGGCAGTCAGGGCTGCATTAACCTTGAGACTAAATACTTTCAAGCTCCACAACCAAACATAACTGAGCTACTAAAAACACATACCTGAAAAAACAGTGAGTAGCATAACAAGTCCCCATCTTGACATTAAGCTCATTCTGGTACTAGAAAAGAAAGAAGATATGAGATATGATCAGCCCAAAACAACTGTGGGTACTATGGGGATAGATCAGATATAAATCAGTTCAGTTTATAAAAGATCTCCACAAATAAAATAATGATCATGAGATTGTCATGCATTGAATTAAGGGAAAATAGGAAGTCCAAGATAAGAAGTAGAGGAAATAACTGCCTAAGGACGCCCTGGTAAGTCTGTCTATTTCCATTATTTTAGTGCTTTCAATCTTTTGGGGGGTTTAACAGCAGCAAATGCTCTCCTTGTATTCCATGCTTGCCATTTTCTTATATACACTTCTTTGGCCATTTCGATGCTTGTCATTGAATTTAGATGCTATGTAAAATAATACTTGTATGAAGATCACAAAAAGATGGCAGGGATAAGCTTATAACCTTCGGCGTGAAAATAGAAGATTAACACAGGGTGACAGTCACAAAGAAAATGTGGGGATACTATTTCAAACTATAAATTTTGGGTGCCATGGAAACAAAGATTTATTTACATGGGATGAAACATGTCATTTGCATGAATCTAGATAAAGGGTAAATTTTTTATAATAATATTTAGTATTACTTTTGTAATTTAAGTGTAGGTTGATTAGCAGAAATTAATTTTGAGTAAAAAATATCAGAAAATGAGATGATGTACTATAATTCTATGATAAAGAGGGTTGATTGTGATAAATGGTTCATTTTGTGTCTTGTCACTAGTTTTGGATTAGATTAGCATTAGAGTGATCATATCGTTAGTGAAAAGTTGTTTGACTGATTTTGTAGGTAGACATCCATAATAAGATCAAGTGGTGAAGAGTTGAATTTTATAGATATATTGAATCTCATAGTTGGAAGAAATAATTAAGCAGCATGGTAATAGATGCAAAACTTCTTGATGGAGAAGCAAGATTTTTCAAGTTAGAAGTTGATGTAGCAAACAAATACGAGTTAATGAAAGTTTTTATGAGAAGTTGTGTTCATTAGAAGACACCAAGAGCACAGGAAAAGTGTACTCTAAAGAAGGGAGATAAATCTTACCACAAAATAAGTCTAACAAATACACCTCCGCTTAAGTTTAAGACAAAGATTAAAATTTTACCATTTGATGAAGAGGTAGGTGTAGAAATGATTGATCATTGGTTGACACAATTAGAAGTATGTTTTAGTGTGTATGCTTTTAGCATAAAGAAAACAATTTCTTTTCTAGATAAAGAATGACAAAACAAATTTAACTTGGTTTAAAATTATTTTACATTCCTTGCCTTTGAGAAAATGAACTCCAATAATTTTATGGGAGCAACTTAAAAAATTGATCAAGAACACTTTTATCTCATTTGTCATAGAAAGTAAAAACCTATGGAGTGGTAATATTTGAAATAAAAACAAGGAAAAAGTGTGTTATAATACACTAGTGAGATTCAAAGAAGGGTTGTATAAATAGACAAAGATGTAAAGGATGAGGTCTTGATGAAGCTTAATGAAGACCTTTATAGTCATCTTCAAAAAATCATAATACTCTTCAAACCCCAAGATGACACATGTTCACATGTGCTCACTAACTAGAGGTGGATGGTTCCTCTCCAAAGGCACAAGGAGTAATCAAAGCCAAGAAGGTGAATGTGGCAAGTTCAAAATCTACAAGACATCGCAACCATTATCATATCAATAGTCATATAGATGAAACTTGCTAGACGCTACATCTAGAAATGTGCCCACATATAAGAAAGGTGTAAGGAAAGCTTAGGTGCGGAACAAACTCTCCTAACGTCAAAACCTCAGAGAAGAATGCATATATGACTATAAAGTTTTGCACTTATAGTTCAATAAGGTACACATGAAAAGAATTAACAAAAAAGAGAAATGAACACATACACAATTGGACACCAGATTTACGTGGGAAAACCCTTACGGGAGAAAAACCCACCACACCAAGAAAAGCCTCTTTGTATTACAGTAAACAAAATTACATATAGAGTACATACTTCACTTTCTGATATCAATTTTACAGCAACAAAATTCACTGATCAATCTTGTACAGAACATTAATCTCACAACGCTCTCAGACGCATACAATGAATCCACTTAAATCAATCTGTGTTTCGTATCGAACAACTCTACCACATCAAAACTATTCATCGTCTTTAGTTACTGAGTATATCTCATTTTGTTCATGGTTTGTTGATCTTCCACACAAGAACGGTCGCAATTGTACAACTTCCAACGATTCACATTCTGCTTCTCTCATTGGCTCAAAACACGCCACGTAGGACAGGCGTTTGGTCAAAGTGTTCAACTATATCGCATGTCAGTGAGACACTAGACCGTGTCTCCCCAATGCCAAAATACCCGATCACATAGCTATCGGCAAGACCAAAGGTATTGGCAACACTCTAAGAAGTCAGACCGATAACATATCAAGTCTCCTCGATATCACAGGAAAACCAACCGTCCATCGGCAAGAGTCACCACCATCGGCCAGAGTCATACCGAATGAACCAGCCTGTTGACGAGAGAAACATCCATTGGAAATATCCCACATTGATGCAGAATATTAGTAGTCATTAGTTTATAAATAAAAGCCTGAAGACTTTAGGTATCCACGAGTTAGTCTTTTTATTACCAACTTACTCGTACACCACATTTGACCATCTCACCGAACTGTTGATCATACCTTGTGGTCTCCACCATGACACGTGTTCACTACTTGTGCATTTCCAGAGAATCAAGCTGGGAATCTACACTATTCTAAACAAGTCTCCCAGAATTCCAAGTGGTCCCCACATTCGCCGGCTTGTCGCTCAACCAAAGAAAAAACAAACTTACAACTTCCACGACAAGGTTAGGAAAATCCCGAACACCGCGACATTGAAGGAGATCACCCAGTCAGGAAGTTAAGAAACTCTTGAACTGTGCGACAAGGTTCCAAGGTAACAAAAATCACTGATGCTGCGACAACGAAGGAAGTCGGTCAGTCAAGAAATTATGTAACTTCCAAACTCTGCGAAAAAGGTTCCAAAGTCAACAACTCCAGCGATCGGCCGACAATGAGGACTTAGACAGAAATACAAGCCAGCAAGTTGAGGCACCATTTCCAACAAAAGGTAAAAAACTATTATGGCTACCTTTAGTGGAAATATAGTTCGAAGGTTGATTCTAAAATATATTGCACTATATACAAAGTTAATTTGTACATCTAAGAACTATTTTGGATAATCTAAACTTATTACAAGTCTAAATTTCAAAAATTATTTGAAATAAGTTAAATTATTCAATGTCCATACTATTTGTAGACATGTAAAAATGACCTAACACTTATCACACATCCTGAATGATATTTTCCCATCATCGGCATCACTTTCATTATCACTAATGCATTTCATCTCATTAACATCATTAATCCCGTTTTTAACATCATTTACATCAGTAACCCAATTTTCCTCTATTAATTGAATAATCTTTAATTATTTAATTAATTCACTATATCGTCACCTAATCTAACTTTATTCTATCCCAATTAATTAAATAAGCATCAATTATTTAATTATGTCACTAATATACCCCATTCATCTAAATCAATTAAAATGTTATCATTAATAATTTAATTAAATCACCTTCCCCTCTCTAAACTTGAATAATTAAATTAATTATTCAAAACCATTCAACATAGTCAACAAACAAATGCATCTTTATTTGTTAAAGTCAAACATGACTTGCACATTCATCTCCAATATTAATTATTATCCAATTAATTAATTATCCTCACCCCTTTTTGATTGAGCAAATCATTACTAGTGATTTCTCACTCTAAGTGGTTGCCTAACTCATCTATTTCCCAATCCCACTAAACTCTTCAATACCACTAACCACTCAACCTAATTTCTTCAATCCCCCCAATCATTCCAATCTAATCCCACTAATCATTCCAATCTATTTCCTCTCAACGGTTCTAACTGTTGATCACATGTGATCTTTTACTATTGAATCTCGATCGTTCATCTCAAAATTGAAAATCTATAAACAACCTTCTTTCTTCTCAAAAATAATCAGAGAATCTAGAGAATTTATGCAAAGAGGTCATGTTAAATTGACATTTGAATTCTTGAGAGCAAATACACACACATCTTCAATCACCACTAACACACGTTGTGAAGCTTTTGCAACAACAATGGAGGCTTCGTATTGATTCAAATGCAATCCAACATCAATATGGATTACATTTCAATATGGAATGGTATAGTTGTATTTCATGAATTCATTTATTGTTTCTTGCTTATGCTTACCTTTATTGATTGAATTTGTTGCTTTACAGTTCATTTCATGAGTATGGTTTGGGATTTTGATTTTGTTTAATTGATTTGGTTTAATTCATTTGTGTTTTCCTTATGTTTATTTTCCTCCTTACATCAATCAGCACGCCCAATGGGACTTAGGTCCTTAACACTAATCTTTTGGTAAGCTTTTGTGAGCATTTATAGGTTCCAGAACGCTAATGTCTTTTGCAGGAAGCGCTATTGCTAATTGAAACATAGAAGTTCCAGAATTTTAATGCAATTGTCTTAACGGTTTTGTCGTGGTCGTACTAAGTTTGATCACTATTGTACTAAGTTTGACCGCTATTGTACTAAGTTTGACCGCTATTGTCATTTTTACCACTATTGTTTGTTTTGTATTTCAGGTTTATGACAAAACTAACATTACAGGGCCACTTTCATCTTAAATAGGTTTGTGATCATACTTTGTTTGTACCACTGTTGTTTGGCTTTATAATGGTTGTTCCAGAGAAAAGGCCACTATTGTACTAAATAGATCTGCTAATGTTTTGTTTTCTATCCTGATTCAATCTATGAAGTTTTTCTTTTATTTTTCAAATTTACTAACCCTAACAATTGATTGTTTGTTGTGCTAGTGAGGTTTTCTACCATCGTTGGTGCAGCCCTTATAGGATTATGGCACATTTTTCATGAGAAAAACTAACATTTTGCTTGTAGAGTTGGCAAACAGTCCAAGACCTTTCAATTTTAAAGAATTTTTAGTTAAAACATATTTTGTTTTGGTGCTCCTAAAACTAAATCTCATATTTCATTTTGGTGCTCTAAAAACTGAACAATCAAAACTCACATTTCGTTTTGGTGCTCCTAAAACTAAATCTCACATCTCATTTTGGTGCTCCTAAAATTGAACCTACAAATATCACATTTTTTTTTGGTAGAAATAAAAATGAACAACACAACTTGTATGTTTACTTTGGTGCATTACAACGTGGTTACAAATCTTTCATGTTTCAATTGGGTGCTATAAAAATCGAACAAATCATCTTTTTTTTCTAATTGCAATGACATATCTTGCTTGAAGTCTCAAACATTTTGAATTTGGTGCATCTAAATAATGAATAGGTATCTTTACACACTCCACTTTTTTGGCTTAAAATGAAACTGTTATAAATTGTCTATCGTGTTCACTGTGTTTGGTAAACCAAGTGTGTATACTCTCCCCTTGCGTCTTTGGATGATCTTGGGTGACGAAAAACACTTTGGGTTTCACAATCAATTCTTTCATCATTACCTTTAGATTAGAACTACCTAAGAGACACATCCCAAAAGGAGAACTCGAAGGTGACCTAAAACAAAATTTCCCTCAAGCCACTATATAAATGATTTTGATGAAAGCCAAGATTTAACTAGTGTTAGCCTTATTCAAATAGTTCCATTCAAAATAGGGAGGTACCTTTGCATATAAGCACCCCTAGTAGGAGTGGTTAAAACCTTAAGTGGCTTACTGTGCACTCGCAAGGCATTAGTCCCTTGAGTAGTGACTAAAATCTTTATAATAGTTTTTCCCACCTTATTGATTGAGATATTCTACTTGGTTACGATTCAGTGCAAGGGATGTGCATCGTACCTTGAAGACAATTTACTCACCATATGAACTCCCTTGAGTTGAGACAAAAATCCTCAGCTTAGCATAAGCTACTTGTAGCTTTCTAGGGAAAGGGTGATTTGGGTTATCCTTCCATTCTAGGAGGCCCCTATTTGTCCACTCTTGAAATACTTAAGTGTATACATCCCTTTGGTTGTCTCTACCCTTACTTTGAAGGAGCTTCCAAGTTGTGGGCTTGAAAGTATTGCCATTGGCCAATTTTTACCTAAAGGATAAAATTCTTGATATATTTTTGATGTTGTTATTAGTTTAAACTTGGGCTGATTTTGGCCTCTTATCATTGAAACATAACAGTCAGTTTATACACTTTGATTGATGTGCTTTATCACTTGCCAACTCTTAGACATAATTCTCAAAAAAATAGATCAACCAAAAAATAGGAACTTGCAAACATACCCAACAAATTGTTGTCAAGAAACTAGAAAATATGGAAACAAAGCCGCTACTATCCTAAAAATTACCGCTATCGTCCTAAGTATTCATTTCTATCAAAATTTCCACTATTTTCCTCTCTATTTACCAACACAGATTTTAAACAAAGACCACTTTTACTGAATTTTCCATAGTCGTTTTGAAAATTGTCGCTACTGTTCTAAAAATTACCGCGATTTTCTTAAGTTTTCACTACTTCTATCAAAATTTCTGCTATTTTCCTCTCTATTTACTAGTCACAAATTTTAAATAGAGACTGCTTTTGCTAAAATTTTCACAATCGTTTTGAAAGAGCAACTGCTACTATCCTGAAAATTATCGCTACTGTCCTAACCTACAACAAGTCATATCATCATCTTTCCATATCCATTAGCAAACCAAAACATCAACCTAGTTTTTAAGATACAAATCAAACACAACAACTTGGATTATCCTCTTGCTCTCATTTTTCAAAGATATTAACATCAACCTTTTCTTGCAACCTCAAGGCTAGTTCAAGTAGAGTATCAACATATCCTCTAGAAAATCAGAGCAAAATATCAGTCCAAGTCTTGTACACTTTGTGTCCCAAAATTAGCGTAATCTCAAAAACATCCACCAAAATCACTCATACTTTAGAGTCTTGAGCATCAAACATATAAGACCATAGTGAACCATTAACAAACCTTTGACCAAAGTTTTTTTCACACATCATCTCCATATTTCATTTTAGCAAAAATCCAAAAAGAAAACACCATCCCATTTCATAGTTAGTGATCACAAAATTCACCTAGGTCTTGAGCTTGTTTATGACAACAATGAGATCTCAACACAAGAAAAAGGTGGAAGCCAACAAGAGTATTTCTAGTGTACCCAAGACAAATACCACTAATGAGGAGCCTCAATCATGGGGTTACAATCCAAATGACCTTTCAACTCCTCAAAGAGAACCTATGTTTAAAGCTACACAAAATCAACCACCTAGCAAAAAGGAAACATTGCTTGAAAATCAGCCACCTATGATACTCCTCACATGTCTGCATAATTGCATTATGATTATGTCTTATTTGGGTACTAGATATTAATTCTAACATATAGATATGTGGAAATGTATGCATATGATGAATGTAGGTATTATTCCAAGGTTACCCTATTGCAGAAGGCCATCCAGTAGGGAGATAGAAATCCAAATTCCCTATCCAATAAACAACTTTCATGCAAAACAAAAAAGATCAAGAACATAAGCTTTCAAGTTGGTGAACTATCTTAAATTATTTGATCCATTGATATGGAATTCCACAAACTACCTCAAATAATGAAACTCCATTCAAGAACTGAGATGTCCATGAACTTTGTTTAAAGTTCTCCATCCAACACCAATTCTCGACCCCATACTACCCCCAAGGAAAAGGTTAGGTTGAAGCATCCAATAAAACCATTCTAAAAATATTGAAAAAGACTACTAATGACATCGGTCATGATTGGAATTTGCAACTAAATCCAACTTTAGCCTACCAAACCAACATTTGCACACCCATGAGTGCAACACCTTTTTCCTTGGTCTATGGATTTGAAGAAATCCTACCAATCGAAGTCGAGATCCCCTCTCTATGAGTATCCCTGAAAGGAATGGTTAACAATAAGGAATATTGGGTGTCCAGAATTAATGAGCTAGAGCTTCTACACAAAAGATGTTTGAGCATGTTAAACCATCTTCAATTTTATCAGAATTGGCTCATGTGAAGCTATAACAAAAAGATCAAGAACATAAGATTTCAAGTTGGTGACTTGTTACTAAAACAAAATTAGAAGATCCACCTAAATCAAGATGGGAAGGGTAAATTTGAACCAAACTGATTAGGTCCTTTCATCATAACAACAAGCTATGGCTTTGGAGCATATCAATTGGCTACTCCTAAAGGAGAAACTTTAGTTGAACCTTTGAATAGAATCCATCTCAAAAGGTTTTACACTTGAACGCATTAGAATATCTCAGAAAAAAAAGCTAAATTTAAAAAAAAAAAATCAAAAATCAAGAAAAACAATAAAGAGAAATAAAATGTCCTTTAAGTGAAAACCACCTTTTGGTGCTTCTAGAACCAGTACCATAGTGAAAACTTGGTAAACATGCACTACGTTTGAATAAGTACTGCATCTATACCTATCAACACTATCTATAGCATTCACCCCATCTTTCCCATAATAAAATGTGTATCCAACCATGGCTCGATAACTAATCAAGTATTGAACCTTATTACACCATCCTCATCCATCTACCCTAGTAAATATAATCTTGTCCCAAATTGGGGGAAAATTCTTGAAATTGGTACCGGATTGGATCCTTGTTCATCCCATCATTGTTGAAAACTATCAAAAAAAAAAAAATCCAAAAAATAAACCAAATCAAAAACATTAAAATCCCAAAAATGTTGTTGGTCATCTCTAGATGAGCTACAATTGAGTCACAAAATAAGTGAACTACGAGCCTCTACATGTACAACGTAGGCAATGCCATCATTGATGAGCCCCCGAGGCCCTAGGTAGTCCCCCAAAAAAACAAAAAACATTCAAATATCTTATCAAAATCCAAAAAACATCAGTAAAAAGTTAGAAAACTCCAAAAATGAAGTCACTCAATACAGTCGAACTACGATGTCTCTATGTTTGTCACATAGGCAAGGCTAATCTTTGATCAACCCCTGAGGCACTAGGCCAGTCCCTTTAGGCCCCCCTAATTGTCTCTAAATATCTCAAAAATAACAAAAACAACATAAGAAATTAAAAAATCTCAAAAAAAGTCTTATCTCCATTGCCACCTAGCCGCAATAAACTATCCATTCATAATAAACAAACATCGCCTTCAACCTTTGACAAAGCAATCAATAGAAAAAGAAAACAAAAAAAATCAAAATTTTCAAAGTAAAGATTGAAATGACTAGATCACTATTAGACTATAACAATTCCTAAAGTATTAACTACCTACCTATTGATAATTCATCATCATCATCCTAATGTATGTCTTAAAAGATAAAATGTTCCTACAATAGACATCACTGATGGATAACATCCTAAAACATCAAACAACTATGGCAAGTGATACTACAATATTTCTTATCTTTTTATGATCTTATCTTTTTTATTTATCTTAAAATGTCACATTCCTAGGATCTCTTGAGGATGTCCATTAAGGATTTAGAGAGGAAGAAATGGGGGCATTGATCGTCGATTTTTGTTTGTTCTGTTTGTTAGATATCTTTGTGATATTACCACAGAAAATACTTGCTTTGTTCTATGTGTGGAAGTCAATTTGGGGCAATTCGTGTAGAAGTTGCATGTTAGGTACTCCATACCTCTTTGTGTAACTGGTTTGAAATGTTTTGAAACTTCTCACCAATAAACTCTAACATGATTTTCTTATGTCTGGTATGAGCAAGAATACTCTTTGTTTCTAGAGTCAAAGTCCACACAACAAATACAATGCCACCTAGGTCATTAATACCCTCATGCATCATGTCTATTTGCTACATCAATAAGGATTGCTAAAAATATGAAGTCTCTATGAAAGCAAAATAAAACTCATCAATAACTAACAACATCAATTCTCTATCCATCTCTAAATCATACTAGCACTTCTTCTAACTAATAGCTCCATACTGTATCACAATATCATTAGTACCACATGCATCCTACATCCACAAAATCATTAATACATATCATGACCATAATAAAATGAAAAAATCATATACCATATAACATCAACCATCACATACATCATATATCATCATCCATCACATACATCATATATCATCATCCATACATACATCATATATCATCATACATCTCTTTAAATTATATATCATCCTCACATATCATACATCCATCCATATCATATAAATGCATCAGAAAAGTACAAAAACATGCAAATGTATAAATCATCAACACATATAAGCATTCATAATCATCCATAAGCATTTCATAACACATAATATAGCCGCATCAAAAATGGTATATCTCATCTATATATGATAAAAAAGGGAACATCATCAAATGTCATATACATCATCTAGGACCATATGTGATATCAAAATATACAAAAATATATACGAGGCGTCGGTTGGGCGAATGAATGCATATACAAAATAAAATGTTTGCATAAAGTCTCTGAAGCAATAAACATCATATAAGATCAAGTAAAAATCAGCCCTGCTAGCCATCTCGCGATGGAGATCCATGCTGCTATTGGATCTGATGAGGAGATGGTTGTGGAATAATAGGAGATTGTTGTGGTTGTCTCACTGATGGTCCACTAGAATCTACACCTATCTGAACACTATGCTCTTCAAAACAAGGATGCCTATGATCCCTAGGAATGAAAGCCTCATACAAATTCTGGTAATATGTATTTTGTTGCATAAGTCAATCTAGCTCAACCTAATACTGAGCCATGGCAATGGAAGAGGCTAGTGAAATCTTAGTTGTTAATATTTGTTGCCTCTTCGTGGCCAACTCTTGCCTCAAACCATCTTGCTCTTGTTGGTCACCATCTCGCTCAATGGTGATAATAAAATCCCACCCCTCTTCAACCTGCCTTCAAGCAATCTTGGCATCTATCTATAATGTGAGCATCTATGTCCATTGTCAGCTGTGCAATCTTGGTTGTTGCATCCCCCTATGGGGGAGGTCCCTATGGCACATCCTGCTATGGATGTTGATCATGTTGTTGTCCATCATGCCCATCATGCCCATCATCTTGATGACCCCTAGCCCTGTCAAGCTACTTTACAAAAATTCATAGCTACTGTCAATCACCTCTTTGTCTAGTCACACCATCCCTCCTCTGAACTTGGACCATAACTAGCCCAGCGCTAGCAAGATCTGTAAATCATAATGGGATACGATGGGCCCACTATTGATCAAAATATCAGGTAGTACTTGGATTTGCACGACCTACTGCCCATCCCCATCCAAATGGGGAAAGTCATTTGAACTCTACAACAACATTAGTAGAAGAGGTTGTTGGCCCCCACACCTTGACCTCTTGGGCCATCCACCTGAACCATGCATGATAATCATCAGCAAAACATGTTTGTCACTCTCTAAATTAACAGAGAACATGATCAAGAAAATATCTCTCCAGGATAGTATCCACATGACCTATAAGCCATTGTGTTTGTCTACAAAATGGTAGCTACTCCATGTCATCATGCCAAGCCTCACAAGCTAGCCATGGCCTCCAAGTGAACTCGGTCATGTCGTCAAAAATGCCTCGCCAATAGGGTAACCTGTTGGTCCAGGTGTAATCCATGAAATCTGAATACCTATAATAAAATGGATCCTCAACACCCTGCTCAAGAACGCCATGTGGCCTCATCACTGGGATCCTCTTCCAGGCCCACACATGCGAGAGATTTATTCCAATTAAGATGGCACTGCCACCGCGATAAGCAGCCTCATGCATGTCTCGATACAAATTCACCAAGACACATGGACCCCACACATATCTTGTCATGTGCTCCATCATTTTCTCTATGCAAATGCCCCAATCAACATGAAATAATCTACCTTTGTGATCGGGCATCAGAGGCCCCATAATCAAGCCAACTAATACCATTGATCTAGGATCAACACCGTCAATGAACAAAGACAAGTCTATCTTTGAATCCACCACCAGTAGTCACCACACACCGAGTACTTGTTGCATGGTGAGGGCACCCTATCTAACATCATAAATGACCAACTCACCATGAATGGGGATCCATAGAATCCTCTAGATATCCTCTAGTGTAATCATTTCCTTGCCAGTTGGCCAATGGAAGGACGATGTCTCAAAATGCCATCTCTCTATAAGTGCGGTCATCATCACCCTATAGCATCATATCTCGGGCATATAGCATATATGTAACAGACCCACAACGTCAACGAAGTCTCTCTCAACTTCAAATAAACCAGCAATCAAGTCAAACAACTGTCATGGCCGTCACTCCTTAGAATATAGCAGTTTGAGAATCATTCGCAAACATTTAACCCACAACATGAAGAATTTGCTAGAAAATCAAATCATGAATCTAAAATTGTAAACAAACTAGCTAAACCATTCAAGTTCGATAATAGCGAGCCTTTTTTGGATGATAGTGGCACAATTTTACAATAGCGACTATGTTTTGAATGATAGTGACTATTTTTCATGATAGTGTTCATCTTATACAATAGTGGCGAGATTTTACATTAGCGGTGGATTTAAACAATAGCATGCAAAGTTTACAAAAGTGGCTACTTTCCTAATAAAAAACAATAGTAGATACTTTTTACAAGAGTGGTAAACAACAATGAATGGATTGTACAATAGTGAATAGATTAAACACTAGCATACAAATTGTACAAAAGTGGTAAAATTACAAACTACACTAGTGGTAAAATTGAGACGATAGCGGTAAAAACATGAAATTACCGCTATCATCCAATTTAGTTTTGAGCATTAATTACACAAATGTGAAAAGATGAAAAAAAAGAAAGGAAGTGGTACGTATCGTGATGTTTGCGCCAACTGGCCTCTTGAAAGAACGAACTGCATCTGTGTTGTGTGGGGCACCCAAAATCCTTGCCATCACAAATCGACAATCGTTGAAACAAGACCTCCAAAGGCAAGAATTCACTAAGGCTAAGAGTACAAAATGAGGGAAAATGAACCCTAATTTCCTATTTTTACCCTGCAAACCCTATTTTTTTACCTTGGAACCCTCCTAAGTTAAAATTAGGAGCACCTTGGAACATATGAAACCATAAAAATGGGCCCTATAGCCCAAGTTTTCATCCTCTACGCATCTAATTTACAACAGAACCTTGTTGTGAGTTTGACTCAAAAACTATTTTTTTCTGCCAACCTCTCGAGGGGGCAACTCAACATCGTATTATCTTTCTGTTGACCACCAGGGCACAATGGGGAATATATATTTTTTCAAATCTTGATCTAAACATTGAATTATTTTAAACAAAGCAACTAGTACTTTGTCTCAAAGAGGGGAAAAATGTAGACATGTAAAAATGATCTAACACATATCACACATCCTAAATGACATTTTTCCATCATCGACATCACTTTCATTATCACTATTGCATTTCATCTCATTAACATCATTTAAATCAGTAACCTATTTTCCTCTATTAATTGAATAATCTTTAATTATTTAATTAATTCACTATATCGTCACCTAATCTAACTTTATTCTATCCTAATTAATTAAATAAACATCAATTATTTAATTATGTCACTAATATACCCCATTCATCTAAATCAATTAAATTGTTATCATTAATAATTTAATTAAATCACCTTCCCCTCTCTAAACTTGAATAATTAAATTAATTATTCAAAACCATTCAACATAGTCAACAAACAAATGCATCTTTATTTGTTAAAGTCAAACATGACTTGCACATTCATCTCCAATATTAATTATTATTCAATTAATTAATTATCCTCACCCCTTTTTTATTGAGCAAATCATTACCAATGATTTCTCACTCTAATTGGTTGACTAACTTATCTATTTCCCAATCCCACTAAACTATTCAATACCACTAACCACTCAACCTGATTTCTTCAATCCCCCCAATCATTCCAATCTAATCCCACTAATCATTTCAATCTATTTCCTCTGAACAATTCTCAACTGTTGATCATGATCTTTTACTACTAAATCTCGATCATTCATCTCAAACTTGAAAATCTATAAAACAAACTTTTGTCTTCTCAAAAACAATCAGAGAATCTAGAGAATTTATGCAAAGAGGTCATGTTGAATTGACATTCAAATTATTGAGAGAAAATACACACACATCTTCAATCACCATTAACACACACTTTGAAGCTTTTGCAACAACAATATAGGCTTCATATTAATTCAAATGCAATCCAACATCAATACGAATTACACTTCAACATGGAATGGTATAACTGTATTTTGTGAATTCATTTATTATTTATTTCTTATGCTTACCTTTATAATTGAATTAATTGCTTTATAGTTCATTTCATGAGTATGATTTGAGATTTTGATTTTGTTTTGAATTGATTTGGTTTAATTCATTTATGTTTTCCTTATACTTATTTTCCCTCTTACATCACTATTAATCCACATTATTTTGAAATATAAGAGGATTCTTTCTAGTCTACATGGTGGGTCCAATAAGACCAAATTATTTGAATTATCCAATCCATAGTTTAGTTTGTAGCCATAAGTCTCAATTATTTGAAATGGAGACAAATTTAAGAAGAGTCCCTATAAAAGAATAAAAATTTTGTGAATCCTAATTGGGTACATTAATTTATGGAAAATCTAGGCCTTTTTTTTTTTTGAAAAAATCTACATGGAAAATTTGTGTACATTGCTAAACAATTTTTTTGAAAGCTTGGCTAATTATAGATTGATACTAAAAAATATATTATTTATTTTTCTGAAGCATTGACTAATTAAAAGATAATAATTTGTTCCTCCTAAAAATAAACATTATTAATTTTGCTAAAATATATAGTAATACCACAAAATAACATAATTTATTTAGTGGATTTTTAACTAATAAAAAATAAAATGATTTGTTTGGGGAAGACCCTCCTAAAAAAATAAACATTAATTTGTTTGAAAAATTATCCATCAATACAAAAAAAAAGATTTTATTTGACAATGTATTTATTTTTAAATTGTTTGATAATCAATTATCATATTTTAAAAAGGTAAATTTGATAGATCCATATTTGTTGAAATTTTTCTAGAATACCTACCACTAGCTAAATTAAATTTGTTGGCATCGATGAATCCTCTCACACAATCACCCCACCAACACCTAAGCTTACTAATCTAATATTGGACCCTCAACTACCATTGGTTTCATCATGCTAAGTGTACCTTCTTAAATTAATGACCTATACTATAGAAAAATAGTTCTAACATTTCTTTTGGAATGCCCTTGAGTGTTTTAGTACTTTGAGGTTGTCTTCATGTTTCTTTCCAACATTATGGACCTCTTCTAGGACTTGTTGCTAAAAATATAGCGTTTGAGTATGTGCAACCATAATTGCCTTTAGATGACTCTTCAAATTGTGACTTCAAGATATGGCCTTTCACTTGGCTTTGCACCTATTGGCAATTTGTTTTCTTTCAAAGAGGAAAAAGAAGACCCTAGTACTATAATTTGTGTTTACAATACAATGATTGGATATACCAAAAGGTGTGGTTAATTCACCTAGTTTAGGGATTGGTCCAATCTTGTTTACATAAGTGAAGAAAATTTTCCATGCCATTTACTTTCTCCTTGGGCATGTTTCTCATTCTCCTTTGTTGACCTCATCTTCAAAAGATTTAATATAGTCTACTACTCCTGTTTTGCCTCCTACTATTGTTGTTTTTTTGTTTGCTTATGTTTCCTCTTGTTTCATTATACTTATGGTCTATTTGTATATGGGCTTCAAATTTCGAGGTTATCTCACCTTGGTGGGTTCATTTTTTACATCTACTTTCTTAGGTATCAAAATCACTTCTCCACTTCCTAGAACCAAATATCACTCACAAGGCCAAGGTTGTTGTCATGAAAATGAAATCATGTCATCAACATAAAAATGGAGGAATATGAGCTAACTCTATGAGAGTGGGTTATATCTCCTATGCTTTGAGCTCAACTTAGACTCAGCAGGGTATTCCTAGGGGTATACATTTATAAGTATTAAAATCACATAAAATTAACAATAATAAAATAATGACAACCAAAACCAACTTCATGTCTTGGTCCCAAAGATTGTCATTGAACCAAGAAAAAATTGTTATCTTTAAACCCCTATATAGTTGATATAAATGTACAAGCATAATCCACATGAGATAGATTCATTTGCAACTCACTGAAGATAAACCCTTGTTTATATTTTAGGGTTATGAATGCACATAAGCTACTCCTACTCCTACACTATTGGTTTGATATCTTGATGGTGTGAGATTGGTGAGATGGAATAGAGACCAGTGCCTTATTCCATGGGATATAACAAAAAATAAAAAATGAAGGAAACATAGAAGATTTGATTTGGGCACAAATTCCATCAAATTACAAGCATTATATAGCGAGCATAATTATTAATCCAAACCAAAATACATAAATTCATATGTAATGTATATAGATAACTATTACACAGATTTTAATATATTATAATGTTGTCACATTATAAAATGTTCATTACATTTGTGATAGCGAGTGTGACAAGAGAAATATAAACAACTTGGAGACATTCACTACACAATAAAAATACATACACTTTTTCATTCACATGCTTCACTATTCACCACCCTTTTACAACTAGACATGGTGTGGTTGAAACCCTAGACAAATCCTTGTACCTATGTAGCTTCTAGTCACCACCAACAAAACCAATATCCTCAAAAAGTGATTCAAAATTGTCTTTAACAATAGTAGGGAATTGACCCTAATTGTTGCATTTTTCATCAATTCAAACTTCATGGATCAAATCATCTCCTTCCTATAATGGATGCTTAATATCGATGGAAAAAAATTGTAATAACTTTTGGTAGCTGGGGAAAATGGTTTCATAGCTACAAGTAGGTGGAAAATAAATGCATATTAATCATGTCATCAAGCCATTTATACTCAACAAATAATTCTTGTGGGCCTTGTTCATTTCCTTGTCGAGACTTATGGACCCAATAGGAACCTGCACCAAATGCACCAATATTTCCTCGTCGACGATTTCATGTTGATTGAGAATCAACACTACTCATGCATAAAAAAATTACCACACATTTCTAGAGCTTGGGAAAGGATTGGGAACAAGGAACCAATGGTTCCTAGTTCCTATGGAACCCCCAACCACATCCCTTCCTTTCATCTTTATTTTCCTTCACGCTTTCCTATCGAGGGTTCTATGAGAGCCAAGAACCAATGGTTCCTAGTTCCTATGGAACCTCTGACTACTTTACTACTTGGCCAATATTTTGACTTTGACTTTGGGGAATAGGTCAAAAAAAAGGGAAAACCACACAACCAAGAGCACAATACAAATGATGACCCCTAATCCAACTTCTCAGATTGGTTATTGACCAAAGATCACACTACATATGCGCACAAAAGTAATGGAATCAAGAAAAAATTGACATGAAAAATTGAGTCCCAATAATGGCTTTGGTTGGGGATGTGTGCCTCTTGTAGGAACAACAAGAATCTATATCTTTTGGCACACATAAAATGAGGAATGAAAAATGAGATTGACTCACAAAGGACAACAAAATATGCACACCTTAAAACATCACAACCAATTAACAAGACACCTCAAGGATAACAAACAAATGGCTGTGAAACAAAATTTTAACACAATGTAGGTAAATCTCATAGAGGATGGATAAAGTTACTTGCCTTTGTCAAAAACCATCCTAGTGAAGGAATTGATTTCCCTCAAATCACAGTTATTTACTTTGCAAAACTCTAACAATTGTAGCCTTATTCCTTCAAGCATAACCTTGTGATTGCCTCTGAAAAAGTGAAGACATGCCCCATTATTTACCTTGTCATTATATGACCATAAAAATTATGCCACTACACCACTATATATCTCATCATTTATTTACTTCGTAGTTGGGGGAAAATTTTGAAAACTTAGATTAGCACCAAAAGTAACATTGGTATTTTAATACTTGTCAACCTCCATGGGTAAATCAAAGAAAAAAGAGAATACCTCTAATTCACATTGTACATAAAAATATGGTACTTCACCTTGTTGACCTGCAGAGGGAAAATCATACTCTAACAACTCAAAATAAAAAAAATGAAGCTCAAACATATAAAAAACATGAGCATCTAACTAATCATAAACCTAGAAACTCTTTTTTTGTTCAACATCATTGTGAATTATATGTTGGGACCAAGTGAAGCATTCAAATTCAGGAATCGTGTTATCCACACTATGAGAAGCTACACCTTAATCATGAAGAAAACCCTTGTACTTAATTTTACTCACCTTTGAGACAATAGGGAGCCAACATACCTCAAATTCACCTATGGTGATGCAATCTTCATTAGCACAACCATTTGAATAAAGAGACACTTTGGGTGAAGAGCTACACTCTTCAGATTGTTTCTCTATTTCAATATTCTCATAACAACTTGCGACATGTGTTATAAAAATCAGACTTGTGTCACACTTCTCCTTCCATATTTAACTCTATAGTATTACTTCCATATGATCCATTTGAAGTGCACTAAGCATGAGGAATACAACATGTTGCACACCAAAGGAAGAGGCTTGCATATGCATCCATATGATCACTCACTTCATAATCTTCAAGTGCAAACTCTTCATGTTAAACATCATCAACTATACAAACATTTATCTCTACATTTGTCTCTTTAGGTATAATTGTTCCTATTTTATTCTCATGCAAACAATCATTAAAAAATTCAAAATAAAAAAAGGGGACAAAATAAGGTAAGAGATTAAACAAGAAGTCGTCTTCTTTTTCACCATTTGTATCACCAAAATGTGCATGCATTGCATAATTATCTACTAAAGCTGATACATTTGATGATTCATTTGCATACACATATTCTTCACTGTCCATACTGTTGCGACAAACAATAGGGTCATTTATCTCATTCATAGACTAGATGCCATAATTAATTTCTTAATTGAAATTACCCACGGATGACTGATCCAACTGAAGGTAGGTGCACAAACTATCATCTTCATATGGATTATTTATAATCCACCAAAACCTTCTTCTACCTTCCTAAAAATATAATCATCACTTGATATTGTACTTATACTTGATGTCACCTCCATATAACTGTTGTCATCAACAATATGTTCACCACCAACAACTTCTATTCTTAAGGATACAGATTTTACAATTATATCCTTTCTCAAATCATCAATTAAATCAAAGCATTGATATGCCTACTGCATGTTAACCAAATTAAACTCTTCTTAGATTGAACTTAGATCAACTTCAAGAACTTCAAAAAATATATCAATAAAAGAAGGTGTGTTATGTATAAAATAATTTGGGATCCAAGAAAGGGAAAAAAAAACTTGTGACTAAACTCCATACTAGAATCTCCCTCTTGCCATCTCATGTATTCCAGTTCTTCAATAAGAGCAACAAGGTCTAAAGTGAATTCCTCTTCAAATATAGCCACAAAATGATTCGAAGAGGTAATGGAATTATTTGGGAAACCATCATTACCAATTCTTTTTATATCCCATCAATGACCTAATAAATAATCTCATCCACATGTTCTCCTCTTCAAATTGATATTTCTCCATGAAATATGAAAATTCCTTGACATGTGCATCCACTTGACCACTATGATACCCATTGAACCTTGGAATCAATCTATAGATTGAATATCTCATTGTTTTCCTTTCATAAATGACCCAAGAAAGGTCAAGTTGCATGTAAATGGGATTAAGTATAACACTCAGGGATTGAGAAACCTATTTTTTATATAAAAATAGGGTGTCTTTGTGATCATATGGAATTGATTTTTTCTTCACATTTCCTTTTGATCTAATTGAGCTCATCTATCCTTAACTTGTTTCCAAGTGTGGATTCCTATAGGTTTGAATATGGGGGTTTTCTTTGTGTTGTGTTGTATGAACAAATCCTCATAACATTCTTGGAAATTTTCTCTATCATAGCATCTAGGGTTTGACTTATATGTTATATTTGTTGATGTATCCCTTGGGTAAATGATTCCATTCTAACTATCTATGGTTGGTCATAATTAATTATGTAGGGAAAAAAATAGAGGTAAAACAAATAATTTATTTCTTTACCAACAAAGAAACTACACTTCAAATTATGGAAGAACAAAGTACCTTGTCCTTAATTGTGGTCACTTGATATGTGTTCATGAAACATCAACAACAACAACAACAAAAAACTTTGTTCTTGGACAATAGAGTCACCACCTCACAAAAGTGAGGAAATTCTTAAAGTACATAAACCTCCAAGGCACAAATTTAATTTTTGGTTACTACCACTAGTATACTCTTCAATACCTTTTCAACCCAATAACCCTTGTCATTCTTCAAGTGCCATTCTATTGGCATAAGTTGACAAGATGCCAAAATTACCCAAAAAAAATGCACAATTGTAATTTTTTTTTAGTAAGGTGTTTTAAATGTTTTCAATTGCCAAAGACCTAAAAAAGGTTAATTCATCCCTAGCATAAGTGTCATTATTTTAGGTCTCAAAATTGTTGCTTCACTTCCTAGAACCAAATCTCACTCACAATGCTAGGTTTGTTGTCATGCAAGTGGAATCATATCATCAACAAAATAATGGAGGAATCTACACCAACTCTATGAGAGTGGGTTATATATACTAAGCTTCAAGATCAACTTAGACTCGAGAGGGTATTTCTAGGGGTATACCTTAACATGTATTAAAATCACATAAAATGAACAATAATAAAATAATTACAACCAAACCCGACTTGATGTCTTGGTCCCAAAGATTGTCTCTAAACCACGAACAATTGGCTATCTTTAAACCCCTATATAGCTAATATAAATGTGCAAGAATAACCCACATGAAATAGATTCATTTGCAGTGCATTGAAGATAAATCCTTGGTTACATTTTAAGGTTATGGATGCACAAAAGCTACTCCTACTCCTACACTACTAGTTTGATGTTTTGATGGTGTGAGATTGGTGAGGTGGCCTAGAGATTGGTGCCTTATTCAATGGGCTATAAAGTCACATATAACATAAAATAAAATAATGAAGGAAACATAGAAGATTTGATCCAAACAAAAATACCATCAAATTACAAGCATCATATAATGAGCATACCTAGTAATCCAAATTGAACTACATAAATCCATATGTAATACACATATGACTATTACAAAGCTTGTAATACATTAAAATGTTGTCACATTATCAAATTTTATTACATTCATGTTAGCAAGTGTGACAAGGGGAAATCCCACACAACAATGAAAATTTTCCTAGATAAATATAAATAGCTTGGAGACATTCACTACACAATACAAATACATACACTTTATCATTCATATGCCTCACTAATTCACTGCCCTTATGCAATTGGACATCTACATAGTTGAAACCCTAGACAAATATGTGTACCAATGTAAACTCTAGTCACTGCTAACAAAACTAATCTACTCAAAAAATGATTCAAAATTTTCTTTAACAATAGCAAGGCATTAACCCTAAGCATTGCACTATTCATTAGTTCAAACTTCATGAATCGGATCATCTCCCACTTAGAATGGAAGCCTTAGATCAAGGAAAATATTTGCAATGCATTTTGGTAGATAGGAAAAATGATTTCATAGCTACAAGTAGGTGGAAAAGAAGCACACAATTATCACACTATTGAGCCACTTACACTCAACAAACATGTCTTGCAAGCCTTATTCATTTCCTTGTTGGGGCCTTGAAAGATATTAGGAATCATCAATACTTATGACCCCAGCAAGAACCTCCACCAAATGTGCAACATTTCCTCATCGACGGTTTCATGTTGATCAAGAACCAACACCACCTATGCACAACAAATTTCACACACACTATTGAAGCTTAGGCAAGGAACAAGAACAAGGAACCAATGGCTCATGGTTCCTAGGGAACCCTCGACCACATCCCTTCCTTTCACCTTTGATTTCCTTCATAATTTCCTATTGGGAGTTCTATGGGAACCAAGAACCAATAGTTCTTGGTTCCTATAAAACCAACAACCATTTTATTTATTAACCAATCTTCTAACTTTGACTTTGGGGAATAGGCCAAAAACAAGGGGAAACCACACAATCAAGAGCACTAAAAAATGATGCTCCCTAAACAAAATTCTCATATCAATTATTTATGAGGGATAAAACTACATAGGGGCACAAAAGGAAGGGACTCAAGCAAAATTCAACATGACAAAATTGAGTCCCAACATACTCCTAGGAGTTGTGCTTCTACATATACGTTTTAATGATTTTTTTTGTTATTATCTATATTTTTTATAAATGAATTATAGGTGGTTGTCTACATTTTATCTAAAAAAACATTTCCAAAAGTGTATGCATTTTTTTTATATTTAATGTTCCAACATATATCTACATTCTATATTGTCTAATTAACAATGATTGATGAGTGATGTTCTATCGTAGGAGGAAAGTCTAACACATATCATTTTGAGTGAAAGCACAAAACCATGCCACCCTTTTATAAAGAAAAGAGGTAACGTAAGTCTAACATTTTAACTTGAAGCACCTTAAATCTATATATATGTTTTAAATTTTGTAATGATGTAAACTAAAATATATATATATATATATTAGTCTAGTTTATGATTGCAATTTTTTAAATTAAAAAAATATTTTGATATTTAAAAATGGCATTACTATTTAATTATTAAAAAAAATTATAAAGTAAAGTTTATGAGACATAAATAATTTATAAGGAAATTCATTTTTACCATTTTTTTTCTATATTATGAACTTGAAATTTTAGTTTAGTGAAAAAATGATACATATTTAAAAAGAAAAATGTTTAAGTTGTATCTTAAAAATGTTTACCACTTTGAATAAATGTATATCCACTCAAACAAGATTCTATGTAATACAATGATTTAATTTTTTTAATATTAAATTATATAAATTATATTTTCATACTCATTAAGATTTGTAAAAGAGCATTTTTGGATTTTTTATGAAAAAATGTCATATATATGAATAGAAGTGATTCAAATATTAAATACTTCTATTTTTAAAATTGTAGCACCAAACTAATGCCACATATGCATCTTAAGGATGCTTCAAACTGGAAAAGTTTTACCTAGAACAAATCCAAATAGAATACATTTTTGGTTGGAAATAAAATTTTAGTAAAAAATGGGTGACAAAGCTCTGTGGATTCACCCTTTTAGTGAAATAAGTTGTGAAATAGGGCATCATTCATTCAAGTTTTTAAGATCAAATATTGTAATTCAAGATTTAAAATGTTTGATTTCATCTATTTCCTTTTTTATTTCAAAAAATAAAATCAATTTGATGCAATTCAAGATTTAAAGACATCAATTATTTTGTAAGGAAATTCATTTTTAACTTGAAATTTTAGTGTAGTGAAAAAATTATACATATTTAAAAATAAAAATGTTTAAAGTTGTATCCTAAAAATGCTCACCACATGTAATAGATGTATATTCACTTTAATAAGTAGAAGTATTTTTGGATTTTTAAAGTAGTATTTTTTGACTTTTTGAAAAATGTCATATATCTGAGTAGAAGTGATTGAAACATTAAACATTTCTATTTTTAAAAATTATAATTTACACCAAATTAATGCCATATATGCATCTTAAGGACACTTCAAACTAGAAAAAAATTAGCTAGAACAAATCCAACTACAATAGATTTTTGGTTGGAAATAGGATTTAATCTTTTAGTGAGATAAGTTGTGAAAGAGGGCATCGTTCACTCAATCTTTTTAGATCAATTATTGCAATTCAAGATTTAAAGTGTCTTTAATTTCATCTATTTCCTTTTTGATTTCAAAAAATAAAATCAATTTGATACAATATAATAGAAAATAAAAAAAATGATCTTTTATTTTTGGTGCTTATTATTTCTTAATCGGTTAAATTAATTTTTAGATATTTTGATGTACTTTAAATTTTCTAAAGAAAAGTTTGAATGTGAACACTATATAAATGACCATTCAAAACTCAAACTTTAATTTATAGATTTAAAAAGAAAAAATAAAAAATTATGAAAAAAATTACTCATTAGTCTATTATTTAGAAATAAAAAATGGGTCATGGTACATATACACCATATAAAATGTCCCAATGCAACCTTATAAACTTTAAGTCACCATTTCTATATGCATTATTACATGGGTGTGATTTACTTGCACTTATGCCAATTCAACAAGGTTAGGGATTTTTTTAAGATAGCTAAACCATTCCAATTGTGTACCCATGACAAAAAGTGAAGATTTTAGACCCTTAAGGCAATACAACTTCCATGTGGCAAAGATATTCCAAATGTGTGCCTTCCATGCCTTCAATAATTTCATAATTTTCCTTCACCACTATCGTCAACAACTTTTGATCCTCATCATTGTTTCATTTCAAAACAATTGCAACCTTGATCAACTTGCAAAATTACTACAAGAAAATAAGACTAGGACACAATAACTTTTCAAACTAATTGAGAATACCACAACTTAAATGAGGCTTACACATATTGATGCTCAATTGTGATGACAAAGGGGAAAAGGTAAGTAGGAACATTGAGTTTCATATGGGTGTAGCAAAGTATAACTAGCACTTGCACCCCAATGAGGTGCAATGCTTACACCGATAGGCTGATTCAATTTCTCTGGCATTAAGTTTCGACATGAATTTGGTGAATCCCGTGAAATGATGTTAATGTATATCAAGGCAATAGTGTACGATCATTAGCCAAAAATTAGTCTCACCAAACACCGACATCAGACTAGAGGAGATCCCAGTGGGGTTCCCCCATGTAATAGCCTATCGGCTAATTACATAATCATTGCAATACTTTTTATCTACAACAATATTTAATTTTTGTGTGTTTATGAATCAATTAAATGAATATGAACATGTTATTTTAAGAAGGTAATAATAGCAATTTGAGGAATGAATAGTGTTCATTATTAGCGAGAAAGGGTCTACTCATGAATAGAGTTATTCAATTCTTCTTTTATATTTCCATATGAGTATTTTTTATGTGTTATTTTATATTTCCTTAAGTTTGTGTAAGTGTAACATTTCTAAATATAATGTTATAATTCATGAATACAATTAATTTGCTTCAATTATTTTTTTATTAACTGTCAAACCTTCCTCCACATTTACTAATGCCAACTTAATACCATATCATTTATGTATACAATGACACATTAGTAGCTTGTAATGTGTCATGTCACCAATCCATATTGTCATGTTAGTAGGGCCATGCCACCACATTAGTTGTCATGGCATCAAGGCCATTCCACTACCACATCAATAAAGACATATTAGCATTTAGACAACTCAATCACTGCCATGCTAGCATGGTTTCATCACCTACCTTATCCATTCCTTGTCCATGAGGAATTACATTTTAATTTGAAATTGAAACTTCAGCATGCTTGTTCTCACTCACATGAAGTTGAATTAAAGTCAATTTTTTTGATTGGCTATTTGTTTGATATTGATGTAGTGGTATACCTATTTTTAGATACTATGCATCTAATTCTTGTTATTTACAATTTTATATACAACTTGTTGAGTCACTTTCATTTTAGGAACTTCTATGACTCTATCCTCACATACAAACTCTTTCAATTTTTTTGAAAAGGTAAAAGTTTACATGCACTTCACATTGATTCTCTTGGTTTGTTCTTATTTTTCCTCAACAATATCCTATCGCATTCTTGTTACTTTATGCTATTCTTTTGCATAACATTATGACTAAGAATTTTTCATAATTGATTTACGAACTACAAGGCCCATTTTTTTAAGCTTATGCATGCATGGAAGATTAAGTCTTAGTTATAGATCTTTCATACATATTTATATCTCTTCTTCCTTATAAATCCTAGTTTACCTCATATGATTATCACCTTAGATAAGATATTATGTTTAATGGTAAGATAATTTTAAACCCTCCTTTAGTTTATAAGGTCAAGTTCAAAAATAAAAAATTTAAATAGTCTTTTATCATACAAATACAAATTCTCATCCATAACAAAGGTTTAAGCCAACTCACTACATTTATTTACAACTCATATCGTTTAATATATTATAAGAAAAAATACTATGTGGAATATTGTAATGTCCTTTATCAATACTTTTTATAAAATATGTAATTTTTTTGTATTTCCTATTTATGTAAGGGATAAGGACCATCTTTATAAATTTACTAAACTCTAATAAATCACTTTTTTTTATGTAAACAACACTAATAGTGGCATTCACAATTCCACCAATGCATGACTAAATAATAACAATAGCCTTAAATATCAACATTTATTTTTGACAACCCTTTGTATTACAAATATTATTATTGTAGCTAGTTGGGCACTTATAAAATACTAATATAAACAACAAAGTCACAAACAAAACCCTCATGCATATATTGTTTAAAACAACATCAATAAAAGAAAGCAATAGCAAAGAACCAACTCACAAATTTACTACAATAGTAAGCTAAATAGGGGTATGATTAACAAGGCAAGAAAAATACAAACAACACAAATATAATAATTGTTGCAATTGGAATCTGTAGTGTAGGAAAAAGTATCTCTCTTTTCACACTTAATTAGGAATTAATATTGAAATGAACTTAATTATGTCTTAATGTGTTGTAATATGTATTTTACATCTTCACATTGAATTTAGGGCCCTATTAATTAAAATAGACTTAATTGTGACTTAATTCGGTGTTGTAGAGTGTACCCCTTTACACTTTCACACTTATTTAGAGTTTCATTAATTAATTGAGGTTTTTTTTCTTAATTGGCCCCTTTAATTCAAATCCAAGCCTAATTAATTACATTTTCTGAAGAGGAAAACTTGACATTCATAAATACCATAACATAACACTTATCATTGATAAATGTGTGTCCTAGGTAAGTGGCCTAGGACCTGAATTTTTATTATGTTTTTTATGGTATTTTAATGATTTCAAATCCATATTCACATGTTGGCTTGTGTTATTTGAATTTCAGGAAATTAAAGTTACATGCCTATAAATATAAGGCCATTTCACTATGTTTCACCTAGAAATTTCAAGCGAGCACTCCTATAGCAAAGTAAGAGCATTTGAAGAGCATTTCAAGGCATTCAAGAGCAGATTTATTGAAGAATTATTGCAACAATCAAAATCCAATTGTCATGTCAAAGTCTTCTTGCACCATGCATGTTATTTGAGATAATATGTTGATGTAGTGTTCAAGATCCATTCAAGCATTCAAAGGCATTGTTTCAAATCAAGTTTCAAGATCAAGATTCACATCCATTGAATCTATTTCATGCAAGTTGCAAATCAACATTCCAAGGTTCATTCAAGGGTTTGGTGAGTTGTGACATAGGATTGTTCATTCATCATTCCTTTCATGCTATTTCATTTCATTACAAGGTTTAATTACCAAAAAGGAGTTTGACCAAGGAAAACCCCCATTCACCAAAACAAAACATTTTTCCCTCTTGATTTGTGTTTGCAGATTTAGGTGGAAGATCTCTTGAAGAGAAAAATTGAAGGAGTTGTCAAAGTTGCATTTGTTGTCACCATTGTTGCAATTTCACAGAAACTCGCCTACAGGATTTATTTTTTATTGTTCAATTGTGAAAATCAGGAATCTAGGAATGTAAACACAAGAGAAGAGAACCTAGAAACCATTTTTACAGAGCCCTAGCCAAGACCTATTTTCCATAAGGTGAATGAATCCTTAGATAGCTTCATAAAAGCACTTTTGGTGACTGGTACACATCATCTTCCCTTTCTCAGGTGTGCAATTTTATTTCTGGTTTCATCATTATTAAGCTTAATCTTCAAGATTCAAGTTGTCGGCTTCATTTTGGAGTTATTTTTCTATTTTTAATCTTTCTCCCCAAAGTGTTGTTTAATTAGGACCCCCCATCCTTGCAAAAAAAGGAAATAAGTAGATTCACACTTTGACTTGATTCACCTAAAGGTTGTTAGTCATTTCATTGTGTGGATCTCATTTCCTAATGAAATAAAAGAGAATAGGTTCATTTCTTGTCATTTTGGCGAACCCCGTATTTTCAAGCCCTCCCCACCTATTTTTCGTTGTTTCATTCTGGTGAACTTGACCTTTTGAGAATTTTATTTTTTTGATTTTGGAGTCCACTTTCACCCTAGATTTAGATCTTGCATTCATTTGCATTTCATTGCATTGAATTAAGTCTCATTTAGGGCTTCTTAACTTGCATTAGTTTGCATTTCATTTAGGGGTTTTAGGATTGCACCTTTGCATTCTTTAAATCTATAAAAAAAAGTCATTTTGCAAATCATTCACATAGCATTGCATCATCATTCACTTGCATTTGAGAATTGAAACAAAATTTCACATCAAATTAAGTCTCCTAATTTGTCATTCTATCATATTTTTTACTTGTATTCAACCTTAATTTCACAAAAAAATCAAACTATAACTTATTGTTTCTAATCAAAATCTGGAAACCATTGGAATCAACTTAGAAATTTGCAAAAACATTTTTTTAAAACTTCACCTAGGACTCATTCGTCCCTGGGAGAATGAATCCTTGATTAGGGTCATTTCTTGATTTTATGGGCATTAAAACATATGTTTCTACATTTTATTTTGTTGTTTTCATTTTTGTTTCAGTTTATAGAATTTTTGTTAAGAGAAATTGAGCATATTTAGCTTCATTTGATAAATTCAGTGCATTGTGTGATTTCAAAATTGCATTTACAAGATATCATTTTTTAGGTTTTTGCATAAAGTAATCAGAAAATTACCATGTTTAGAATCTGAAAATTGCATTTACATATTACATTCTAGGTCATTGCGTTACATTTCACCCTCTTTCCATTTTGGGTTTACATTGAGTTTGTGAAACTTGTATGAGCTTTACAACTTGATGTCCCATTAGCAATACTATTGTGAGTAGTTCGAGACTCATGTCATCCCGCGATACACCATTCACCATGGATATCTTGGGTTCTCCAACTTTTTCACTAATAACTTGTTGATAATCAACCCTCTATGCATCATAGCCTTCATACCTCATTTCCAATGACTTCCCTATCTACAAACAATGTTCATGATGTTGCTAATGTACTACAAGTAAACATAAGAAGGATGTATGAAGAAATAGAAAAATTGCAAAAAAAAATCAATTCTGAAAACATTGATACTAGTGTTATTCCTACTTTAGACAATGTGAGGAAAATGCTTGAAACTAAGTTCATGGAATAGAGATTGTGTGAATTCTAGCTCATAGTATTGACAAGAACACCCCATCATGACTAGTTGTGCTCAAGCTTTGGGGTACACTCAAAGCCAAGGTGGAAATTAAATTTCTCCTTCCACAACCCTTACCTCTATTCCTACATACACTTGCACTCATGTTACCACAACCATTCAACCTACTAGCAATGTCAACACTTAGGTATTTCCATTGGGAATTCCTCTACCTTTGTGAATTCAAATCTCATGTCTCCTCAACCATTCCCCCTCACAAATATACAAGTAACTTGCACTCTACACATGTACACAAATCCACCTTATTCACCTCCATCTCACAATACCAACAATGATCCCATCCTTAATACAATTTTGCAAAATATGTCATCCCTCCAACAACAAATTGTCACCTTAAATCAAAACAACAATGGCCAACCTTCACAATACATCAAAACCAATCCATTATCCTTGGAGATATTGAGAACACAAATACCACAAGGTATAGAGGTTCCTAGGTCTAAGAAATATGGTGGGAAAGGAGACCCTTTTAGCCATGTTTCCACTTACACTTCCCTATGTAGTGACTTCATTTTTGAAGATAAACTCTTGGCTAAGCTATTTCCTAGATCCTTGAAAGATTCTTCTTTAGAGTGGTTTTTCTCCTTACAAAATAATTCAATTTTTTCATTCAATGAACTTATTGATACCTTTTACAACCACTTCCAAATTCACATGGGTCCCAAGATGACCTTAGCTGATTTGATGACATGTGAACAAAAGAATGATGAAAAGGTCAATGATTTCATAGCGCAATATCAAATGCTTTATTCACAAATACACATTAAGATTTCTAATGTCGACCTTAAAAGAATGTTTATTTCCAATTTGCAAGAAAAATTTCAAACAAAGATTGAGATGATGAGATTTCCCTCCTTCACATACTTGTGTACAACCCTTTTTTAATTTCAAAAATTCATTTAGTAGTCGTGAAGTGAAAACTCCCTCTAATCATTCTAAAATGTTTGAATCTACAACTCAAACCAACTACCAAATTTTCAAGAGACAAAATAAGGGATTCCTCCAACTTAACCCTCCTCAATTCAATCAAAATGTTAACACCCAAGTGGCTGTTATAAAGAGAACAAAACCATATGCCCTTGCAAATAGAAACAAACAATTCACACCTCTACCTGATACCCTTCATAATACAATGTTACAACTCTTACAAAATAATTTTATTTCCTTACCTCCTATTAGAGATCTTGATCCTACTAAGCCTTTACCTCCCAACTATGAACTGAATGCCTATTGCCATTTCCATTAACAAAATGGACATGATACATAATATTGTAAGCATCTTAAACATCTTGTGCAAGACCTCATTGATTCTAATCATATCATAATTGGAGATGCTAATGATGAAGGGAATAATTCTATAGCCCCTCCTAATGAAAATTTACAAATATTTATGAATCCTATGCCTAATCATAATAACTCCTTTTTAAAAGCTAATGAAACAAAGAATGATGTGATGGATGTTGAAACAAATGATGAAAACATGAAAGACAATGAGAACAACCTTGTAGATAGTGTGATTGCATTTATTGATGCTAAACCTTGTAAGGGACCAAATAAGATACTACTTGATATTACTTTCTCACAACAAGACATACTTAGACATGCACCTGATGGTCCTCTTTACATAGTTGGAAGAATCAATGACAAACCTACTAATGGGATATTAATTGATCTCGTCTATATAGAGAACATGATCACTGAAGAATTCCTATTTGTGCATGAGCTTTATCAAGATACATATGAAAAAGTGAAAGCATGGATCAAAACACATAATGGTTTTGTGTTCCCTATGGTTGGATCGAAAGAATTAGCTATCTCATTCGCCATCATCCCATTGTTAGATCAATTTCATTTGAAGTTAGGCTATCCATGGCTTCGCTTCATGAATTTTTTCCCGTCAGTTGTGCATAAATGTTTAAAGTTTCCATTTGTAAATGAAACCTTTACTATGCATCATAGTAGTTTTAATCCCATGTCTTCCCATGGGAACTTCTCATTAGATTTCTTTTGGCCTGAACCTATTGAACCTATTAGACCCCGTGAGGACTTCTTTTTCAAATCCTATCAAAAGTTTAAAGCAAAGAGTATAGCAAAATTGTCCCTTATCAATATGCCTCAACCCATGATTGAGCCATATATCCTTAACAAAACCATGGTTTAACCAAAAGCCCTTATGAGTATCCAAGACCAGCTTATGGCAAATCCTTTACCCATTTCATATAAGAGACTACGAGATAACCAAACAAATCTCGTTGTGACTCCTAAATTCAAAAAAGTTTACAAAGCTAAAGAGAAAGTGGTTGAACAACCTCCCATGGTCCCTTCCATTCCTCCCTTAAGGGAAGAAAAGAAACCTATGGTTGATAAACCCGCTCCTACACAAACGCAACTTGAAAACTAAATGAAAAGAAATCAAAATGCTAGAGAGTGTAGGCATAGACGTCATGCTATTGCTCATTCATTACAAGAAAAAGAAGAAAATAATAACGTAGAAAATAAAAATCCAAACTTTTCTGAAGTAGTGCATGATACCTCTCCACTGTTTCCGCAACATGAACAAACTTCTATGGATATTACCATTAGACTTCCCATTTTGATTAAGTTGGATGATGATAATGAAATTACAAAGATTGATGAAAAAGTACATAATGAGTTGAATCTAATGTTTTCATCTTCTATGAGCTTAAATGATGATCCTCCTAATAAGAGTGTTGAACTTGGTGCTTGTCCTAGTTTGACACTTGACGTTGTCCCTTTGGTTATTTGTTCACCTTTTGCATACACTGAATAATATTGGGATGCGGACGACCTGCTATAGGTTTGCTTGCATGTGCCTTACTAGTATTTTTATTTTTCATGTTCCTTGTTTGATTGCATGTGCGTAATGTGATCCCCCATATTTTTTTGTTTGATGTATCTCTCTTCATGTGCATTCCTCTATTTGTATCTACATTCTTCTATATGTTGTAAACATTTATCTTTTCATTTGTCTTGTATTTTCCCATTGGGGATGACACAATGCATCAAGACATTTATGTATCTTCCATGTTGACCTGAAATATTTTTCTTTGTTTTCATTCTCTATGTGTCATTCTTCCTGTTTTGCGAGTATTTGGGGAATGATGAATTTTTTGAGCTCTATAATAACATTGTATAAAAGATTTACTGACCCCGAATATGTAGATCCCTTTATGTATTTTGGGGGAACCCCTTCCTCTTTTTCAATATGTAACTTCATTCAAGAACATATGACTTGGCATAGGGCTTTCTGAATAAGTTCTCATGTCTTCTTCATTGGCTACTTTAAAGCAATTGCTCACATCAATGGTGTAGAAATTTCTTTAAAGTGGGGCATACATCGACACTCATGTTTCATTGTGTAATTTTCTTTCTTCTTGTGATGCATCCTTTTCTTGGTGGTGTCATTGGGTTTGATGTCCTCCGAGAGCATGATATTTCTTAGAGTATGACTTTCCTCTTAGTGGTGATGCTACACATTGCATTCCCTAAGTTGTGATTCTCTTATTCTAGACTTTTCCTCTCTTGGAGACATTAGGCATGGTGATCCCTAAGAAGAGACCTTACACAATTAAGAAAAGTCCCTTTGAACAAAACTTTTACCCACAACCCTGTTCATAAGTGTTTAGCATAATACAACTTGTTAACCTTGTGAAGCCCAAACCCCTCCCTTTGAGGCCACCAAGAATAACACACCTTGCTTGCCAGTAGAGCCCCCCCTTGTTCATAGTGTGCTTAGTGTTACCAAATTTTTTCCACAACTCGATTGGCAGAGCTGGTTGAATGTTATTATATCATGAGGTGAAATTGCAGATTGAGTTTAAGCGTTGTTTGCATCTCTTATCATTATTCATCAAGTAACAGTTGTGCATTTAAAAGAAGAAATGGAGTTTCAGAGTGCTATTCAAATATTCTAGATATTTTACAAGGCTTCATTTGATTTCAAGAATCAAGAATGATATTACAAGATTTGCATTGGAATTCATTTTATTTTCAAATGAAAAGAAAAGAATTGAAATCAAAGATCCACACAAGTCGTGGATGTGACTATCACAATGTATCATTAATAGTACATTACACTATTGAAGATGCAAAAAGAAAATCACATAAGTAAACGACATAATCATCATTGCCTGTTTTGGCCAATGGTTGACAATGAATGGTGCACCTTTGTCTTCTCGAGCTCTATCGACCTGTAAGAGAAAAGAGGGGATGTCAGTGGCTCCGATTATGAAGTAACCTATATGAGACACCTACAATAGTACAACCTACTATTAATCATGCATTGAAACAATCAATCAAGTGTAGAGGAAATGAGTTGAAGGAGAAATATCATGATCATATTTTGTTTTTATGCTAACATTGTTTGTTTCCTTGTGCAAGTATAGGAAAAATCACGAAGATGATCATTATTCGAAGACCAAGCATGTGGAGAAAAACAAGCTCCCACAAGGGTAGATCTCGGCATGCTACCCTTATTCATTAATGGGCTGATTTAAAGATTGCATCATAATATTCATCAAAAGAAGTAATATACAACTGAAAGAGTAAAACATAGTTATCTATCGAGCTACTAAACCAACTGTGCATTCATAATGATCAGGTTAATGTTTGCTAAAGGCTACAGGTGAACAGTGAGTTTAGTTCACTCAATTAATTCAACTGAGTACATTTATATCAAACATTGTTGCATAGTTCATGTTTTGTGTTCATCATAATCATATATGTCATGCAAGTTCCAGTTCATCAGTATTCTTTTCACAGTCAAGGATAGTGAACAGGCACACATTATTCCTTAATAAAGAGTTTTGTTTTGGTCTTCATCATGAAGGAGGGCAGATTCAAAGAATAGTTTGTTAAGCGGAACATAAAAATGCATGAAGAGTACATGTTGAATCCCAAGAGCATGAGAGAACAGTTATCGCATTCAAGTGACAAATGAATCACCAGTTCCTGTTGACTGATAAGTAAATATAGCTTTAAAGATCACAGGGTGAAATAATTGATCCAGAACGACAAGTAAATGTTAACAATTTCTTTCCAGAAGGTGTTTATGAGATGTTAGTTATGCATAGGAATAGATAAGTATGCAGTCTAAAGAAGAATTACAAGGTTTTAGTTAAACCTCTACATAAAGGCCAAGAACAAAAAGAAAATGTTGTTGTATGGTAAAAGTTAAGAAAACCAGAAGGGATATTTTTTGTGTGCAAGAAAAACAGCATGGAACATTAGTCTAGTGTGCCTGTGTGGTCGAATGGTACAGATTGTTCTAGTTTTTTCTATATACTTGTATGCTGGTTATTGAAAATTCGAAAGCCAAAGGGAAGGCATCATGAGTTCAATATTTAAGTAATGCAAAATGCAGATTCAAGAAGGTTTTAAATGAAGCTTTCAGTTTTTTCATATGGTGATACACATGTATAACATATTTCTATAAGTTCTAATGCCCTATGGTGCAAATGTATAACACATTTGTGGCATAGCCATGCTATGCTTGGTGCACAATATCATGCAAGAGAACATCGCTCTAAGGCTGTTAGCTGCATCACTTAAGGGAAAAGCGTTGCAGTGGTTCAGAGGCCTCACGGCCAATTCAATCGTGACGTGGGATGCGTTAGGTAATGGCTTATACCAACATTTTGCTGATAAATCTGACAATTTATCCTTATTAGAGCAGTTGAGCACCATTCAAAGGGTGCCACATGAACACTTGGCTGATTTCAACTACCGATTTTAGAGAACCTGGGAAAGGATTCCTGCAATAGTAAAGCCCTTACCAGCACATGCATTTATGTTTTATTTAAAAGCTTTGAACAATAAGATTGTTGTTATGACTTAGTCTATGGGTGGACTAATGCTTACAATATAGCCATTAATGCTAAAAAAAATCTCATTCAAGCTGGAGACATAGCTCCTAGACCTCTTATGCCTTTGTTTCTAGAGATACAGCCTCCTATTCCTGCTACTATACCTCCTTTAGCTGTTGTCCCACCTGTTCCAGCAATAGGTTATCATAATACAACCCAAGAGGTTGTTGCCCCAGCCTCAAATCCGGAGATGCAAGAGCTTAAAAGCATATTAAAGACCTTTGGGAATGATCTCATGACTATTAAAAAGCACGTTGGCCAAGAAAATAAGCCTTATCAAGCCCCTTATCAGCAAAACCAACAAAATAGGCCCGCTTTTCAAAATTATTATCAAGCCCAAAGGAGGAATTTTAACCCTAGGCCATTCCAGCCATACAATCCGAACATAGCCAGTTCGTCAAAGGAACTTGTGCCGCAAAATAATGTTGCACAAGATTGCAATTGGTGTTATCCATGCAATCAACCCCATAACCAATCAGCGTGTGCCAATGGAATGAGAAATCAGGCTTTAATGGTGCAGAATAACTATGTTGTTTTAGAAAATGTTGTAGATCAAAATCAAGAACAACAAGATAACGTGGAGGTTGCCTTGCCGAACTGGAAGAGCTCTGAATTTTGTGGCGTGAACGACCAAAGTCAACAAAATTCTCCTATTTCAGCTAATACCAGATCTAAAAAGCAAGCTATTGATCCAGGACAGCAAGCTAGAAGTTCACAACAGCAGCCTTCAATCAGTAAGCAGCCTGTTTTATCAGAGGTTAATGCTGCCATGCAGTCTAAAATGCTGATTTTGCAAAGAGGGCAGGAGATACCTAACAAGGAGTTGTAAAAAATGTATTCTCATCCTCTACAGAGGCAAAACGAAGTTGTCACAAAAAACTAGCAGAAGGTAAATTCTTCATCATTCAATATTATTGAGCATCTCAAGAAAACCACTGTCAACATGTCGATATTAGATGCATTACAGCTTCCAGGGCAAAAAAATTTACTGCAGAATGCTTTGGCTGAGTTGTCTATTTCTGACAACGCTAATCAAGGAGTTGCGAAGGTTGTGCTTGCTAATGACCTAGAGGATAGGAGTGAACAAAAAAGGAAAGAGGTAAAGCCCCCTCTGTTCTATTTAAGTCTGATTATTGGTGATAAAATTGTGCATAACTGTATGGTTGATTCTGGTGCCAGTAGTTCAGTCATGCCTAAGAGTTTAGCTGATAAATTAGGTCTTGTTTATGAGCCTAATCCTCAGAAAGGTGTAGTGCAATTAGATGGGTATGTTGTTAAGACTACTGGTATTATCAAAAATTTAGCTCTTACCTTGCATGCATCCTCAAGTTTTGCTATTCATCAGGATATTCATGTCATAGACTTACCGCCGCACTTTGCCATTTGTCTATCAAGGGATTTCACAGCCAAGTTGGGTGGATTTTTTTCTTCTGATTGGTCTCATTTGTTTTTTAGAACTAGGTATGGTACGAAAGTGATCATAAAGTCAGAGCCTCTCGCCAAAGACCATATCAAACCATACTCACCAAATCCTATAAACGCTAACCTCTACACCACCTCTGCAATGGAGGAGCAAACCATGACCTCAAACTGAAACACCCAGGTAGACAATATCAGTCTAGATGAATGGGAAACCGAAGATCCCGAGTTTGATCTGTTCCAAAACACATATGAGATAGGATTAGGAATCTATATGATCTGAGAGCCTGATTGCGATATGCCTAATCTTTGTAAAGAGGATGAACCGTCTGCAGAAAAGGTTAATGAGCTTTGGAAGCTTTATTTCGATGGTTCGAGGAGCAGTGTTGGTGCCGAGGGTGGAGCTATGTTGATATCACCCGAAGGAGATAAGTATTTTTCAGCTTGCAGATTTGCTTTCAGCTGTTCGAATAATACAGCCGACTATGAAGCATTGGTGCATGGCCTTGAATGGGCCCGCAAACGAGGTATTAAATGCTTGCAGGTTTTTGGTGATTCATAATTGATTATTAATCAGGTTAGAAATTTAAATGTTGCTAAGAATGATTTTCTCAAGAAATGCAAGCATCATGTATGGGATTTAATGGAGGCTTTTAATGCTTTTAATATCATGTTGATTCCTCAGAATCAAAATAAGCATGCTGACAGGCTCGCTGCCATAGGAGCTCAGTTTGACATTCCTAAGGAGATTCATAAGGTAGAAGCATGTCAATACATGAAAATAGTGGTCAAGCCTTTTGTACCTGACAATAACATGAGCTGGCAGGTTTTTGACAGCGATGAGCAAATCGTGAATTTTCTAATTGCTGAAGCTGAGTTCGCAGATGGAAATCAGCAAAAATGGTAGCAGCAGTATGACGACCAGATTGTGTAGTTGAAGACTAATAAGCTGCCAAAAGGATTGGTGACCTTGGAATCTATGTTTAACTCAGATGATCAAGTGCGTAAAGACAAATGTAGCTTGACAGTTAAAGAATAACATTATGCAGCCATTGAAATCTTCAAAGGCAAGCTTCTCAAGCTGGGAAAGCTATGTAGTCAAGAAGAATAGCAAGCGTTTATTCTATTATGTCAAAAATTTAGTGATGTTTTTTCTTGGGAGTACAAGGATTTGAGAGGTTTTAACCCCCGAACTAGCCCAGCATACCATCGAGCTTGAACCCGATGCAAAACCAGTAAGACAGAAACAGAGACCGCTTAATCCCAAGTTAGAGCACCTTATGAAAGTTGAACCGAATAAGCTAGTTGTGAGTGGTATTATTTTTCCTATCAAACACACCTCTTGGGTGTCAAATTTAGTGCCAGTTAGGAAGAAAAGTGGGGAAATCAAACTATGCATCGATTTTCGAGATCTGAATAAAGCTTCATTGAAAGACCATTACCCACTCCCTTCCATGGAGCGAATTTTACAAGTATTTTCTGGTTCTGACAGATTTTCTTTGCTAGATGGTTACTCAGGTTACAACCAGATTCTGGTTAAGTAAGAAGATCAGTTCAAAACAACATTTACAACTAAGTGGGGCATGATGGCCTACAAGAAGATGCCTTTTGACTTATCCAATGTTGGAGCAACTTTTCAGCATGCTATGGATATGGCCTTTCACGGCCTCATGAACAAGTTCGTTCTGGTATATTTAGATGATATTACTATTTTTTCCAAAAATGCTAACGAACACCTGGATCATTTGGAGTATATTTTTTAGAAGTGCAGAGAGTTCGGAGTGTCTCTCAATCCAAAAAAGTGTATATTTTCAGTGCACGAAGGAAAACTGCTTGGACACATTGTTTCGAAGCAAGGTATTTCAATTGATCCTAAAAGAGTTTACGCAATTCTGGAATTTCCATTACCAGCTCACAAGAAAGGCTTGCAAAGCTTTCTTGGGAGAATAAATTTCATGAGGAGGTTCATACCAAATATCACAGCCTTGTTGTAGCCTCTCACTTCTATGCCAAAGAAGAATATGCCATTCAGTTGGACCAAGGAAGGCAAGAGGAGCTTCGAGCAGATCAAGGAAGCACTCGCAGCCGCTCCTACTCTCATTAATCCAAATTTTGACAAAGACTTTATTCTATACGCTTTTGGAGGAGTAGATACAGTTTTAGCCATGTTATGCCAGCAAAACAGTGAAGGCTTGGAGCAGCCTGTTGCATTTTTCAGCCAAGTTTTGCATGATTACGAGGTAAAGTATTCTTTTGTTGAGAAACATGTTTTTGCTATTGTAAGAAGTTTGAAAAAGTTCAGGCACATGCTGTCCAATAGCAAGATTCATTTATTAGTAGCTCATTCAATTGTTAAATATTTTCTGCTTAACAAAGATATTAATGATAAGCGTGCTGGTTGGATTACCAAAGTAATGGAGTTCAATGTTGATATAAAAGTAACCAAGCTTGTTAGAGGCAAGGGTTTGTGTGAACAGATTGCTGGAAATGAGGACAGCAGCTTAAATGAGGCTGCAAATACAAAAACAATATTAAATAATGATATTGCAGGTGTTGTTCCAGCCTCTCCTGCTACTTGGTTGCAATAGATGATACATTATCTGCAAACTGGTGAGTGACCCGAAGTTTTAGACACAGCAAAAAGAAGGTACTACCGATTACAAGCCATTCCTTATGCAATCATTGATGGTATTCTTTATAGGAGAGACTTCCAAGGTGTTTTACTGAGATGTATTCAGCCTGATCAAGTTGACAAGTTGTTAGCAGAGTTTCATGATGGACCTTCAGGAGGTCACTTTGCTGCAAGAACAACAACTCTGAAGATTATGCGAGCTGGTTATTACTGGCCAGATTTATTTAAAGATGCTATTGCGTGGGTCAGAAAATGTGAGAAATGTGCTTTATTTTCCAGTAAACATAGGCTTGCACCACTGCCCCTGCATCTGATTCAGATATAACAGCCCTTTGCTAAATGGGGCTTGGATTTTATTGGTCCTATCAATCTTCCTTCAAGCACCAGTCATAAGTGGATTCTTACTGCCACAGATTATTTTACAAAATGGACCGAAGTCGTTGCTTTAAAGGAAGCGAACGAGACTTCAGTGCTTAATTTCTATCAAGATCTCATATCAAGATTCGGTGTTCCAAATTCAATCATTTCAGTTAATGGTTTAGCTTTTATCGGTTTAAGGATTTCTGATTGGTCTGTTAGAAATAATATTTATTTGAACACATCTTCCAATTATTATCCGCAAGGCAATGGACAGGCAGAATCTACACATAAGAATCTAATTTGGATAATCAAGAAGACTGTCGAAGATAATCAACGAACATGGCATGAAAAGTTGAAGCTATCCCTTTGGGCTGACCGAATAACTCCTAAAAGGGCCACTGGTTGTTCGCCTTTCATTCTGACTTATGGAAAAGAAGCTAAGTTTCTTATTTCCATTGAGTTACCAACTTTAAGTTATGTCAAAGAACTAGAATTGTTGAATGAACATCCTCTTGAGGTGAGGTTTTCTCAGCTTGTAGAGCTCAAAGAAACTAGAAAGGAAGCTCTAAGACAACTAGAGATACATCAAGCTCAGATGAAGAATTCTTTTGACAAGAGGACGAGACCTCGTGATTTCATTGTTGGAGATCTAGTTTTTAAGTGGAATGAATTTAAAAGCAGACCTAGACAACATTCCAAGTTTGATGCAATGTGGGACGGGCCTTATGTGATCACAAAATGCAAGGAACACAACGCATTCCAGCTTACAAAGTTGACTGGCAAGGTGCTATCTATCCCAGTTAATGGGATCCACCTCAAGCACTTCCTCTGAGATAGGTTATCTCGTAGTTAAGTAGAGTAGTTTGCAAATAAGTGTGTTTCACACATTTAATTTCAATAGTTTTGCTTTCCCTAAGCGCTGTTGTGCAGTGTTCTGTTGGCCATCAGGGCCTGTTAGTTTACTTTCAGTTCAATTTTGTTTTCTTTGCTACTATTTGGAGTGTTGCTGTTCAAGTTTCTTAGTTTCAAGAAGGGGCAAATTTGACTCCACGCCCAATGGATTGTTTTAAGAACACCGATCTATGCTTAGCAAGCAAGCATATATCATAAATTGCCAAAATGTTACCAAATTTTCACCACAACTCGATTGGCGAAGCTGGCTGAATGTTATTATATCATGAGGTGAAAATTGCAAATTGAGTTTAAGTGTTGTTTGCATCTCTTATCATTATTCATCAAGTAACAGTTGTGCATTTAAAAGAAGAAATGGAGTTTTAGAGTGCTATTCAAATATTCCATAAATCAATGAAGTATAGAATTGAGCATGTAAACAACAAAACATTTTTTAAATGCTTTCATTTATTTCATGAAAAGACTCATATTTTACAAGGCTTCATTTGATTTCAAGAATCAAAATGATATTACAAGATTTGCATTGGAATGCATTTTCTTTTCAAATGAAAAGCAAAGAATTGAAATCAAAGATCCACACAAGTCGTGGATGTGACTGTCACAATGTATCATTAATAGTACATTACACTATTGAAGATACAAAAAGAAAATCACATAAGTAAATGACATAATCATCATTGCCTGTTTTGGCCGATGGTTGACGATGAATGGTGCACCTTTGTCTTCTCGAGCTCCAACGACCTGTAAGAGAAAAGAGGGGATGTCAGTGGCTCTGATTATGAAGTAACCTATATGAGACACCTACAATAGTACAACCTACTATTAATCATGCATTGAAACAATCAATCAAGTGCAGAGGAAATGAGCTTAAGGAGAAATATCATGATCATCATATTCTGTTTTTATGCTAACATTGTTTGTTTCCTTATGCAGGTATAGGAAAAATTACGAAGCTGATCATTATTCGAAGACCAAGCATGTGGAGAAAAATGGGCTCCCACAAGGGTAGAGCTCGACATGCTACCCTTATTCATTAATGGGCTGATTTAAAGATTACAGCATCATATTCATCAAAAGAAGTAATATACAACTGAAAGAGTAAAAAATAGTTATCTATCGAGCTACTAAACCAACTGTGCATTCATAACGATTAGGTTAATGTTTGTTGAAGGCTACAGGTGAATAGTGAGTTTAGTTCACTCAATTAATTCAGCTGAGTACATTTATATCAAACATTGTTTCATAGTTCATGTTCTGTGTTCATCATAATCATATATGTCATGCAAGTTCCAGTTCATCAGTATTCTTTTCACAGTCAGGGATAGTGAATAGGCATACATTATGCCTTAATAAAGATTTTTGTTTTGGTCTTCATCATGAAGGAGGGCAGATTCAAAGAATAGTTTGTTAAGCGGAACATAAAAATGCATGAAGAGTACATGTTGAAGCCCAAGAGCATGAGAGAACAGTTATCGCATTCAAGTGACAAATGAATCACCAGTTCCAGTTGACTGATAAGTAAATATAGCTTTAAAGATCACAAGGTGAGAAATAATTGATCCAGAATGACAAGTAAATGTTAACAGTTTCTTTCCAGAAGGTGTTTATGAGATGTTAGTTATGCATAGGAACAACTAAGTATGCAGTCTAAAGAAGAATTACAAGGTTTCAGTTAAACCTCTACATAAAGGCCAAGAACAAAAAGAAAATGTTGTTGTATGGTAAAAGTTAAGAAAATCAGAAGGGAGATTTTCTGTGTGCAAGAAAAACAGCATGGAGCATTAGTCTAGTGTGCCTGTGTGGTCGAATGGTACAAATTGTTCTAGTTTTGCTATATACTTGTATGCTAGTTATTGAAAATTCGAAAGCCAAAGGGAAGGTAGCATGAGTTCAATATTTAAGTAATACAAAATACTGATTCAAGAAGGTTTTAAATGAAGCTTTCAGTTTTGTCATATGGTGATACACGTGTATAACAGATTTCTATAAGTTCTAATGCCCTATGGTGCAAATGTAAGGATTTGAATGACTAAAAGAAGCCCAGACTTTTCACAATTATTGGGATCACAGACCTTTTATATCACAAGCGAGTTTGCATGGTGGGAATTGTTCTAATACATCTGCAAGGTTAAAGGTATCAGACAGATAAGTGAGCACAGTTTCGACAAGAATTTTAACACATAAAGGTCATTTTCAGAATTAATAGATTATACATTGAGTAGGTAACTTATAGAATCAAATTTAAAAGGGTTTATGTGTGCAAGGAGAGTTCAGTGTCAATGACATTTAAATGTGTAAATGAGAAATCAAAAGAATATCAAGTTTTTCAATGCAATACGAACAGGATGTATTCAGAGTATTATATACCCAAGACAAGGTCTCATTCAAGATCAGAATCTTTACAACATTTCCATAAGGAAGGATGAGAAAAGTGAAAAATACCATCAAAATCGGGTTCAGTTTTACACATACAGTTTCATTGTTCTCTCATGTATTTATAATTGTTTCAGATTTACATATGGTGATCACAGTCTTCAGAAAATTCATGGGCCTCCAAATAAGTTCAGTATCTCCTCACTACTGTGTGTTTACCCATTGTGGGGTTTTGGGTCAAGTGTGCAGACTTTCAACATTTCCAATCTACCCATTTGAGTGTGCTTTCTCAAAACAACAGGTTAGGTATTTTATCATATGGGAGTTTTCATACAAATGTGCAATTTCCTCTAGACAACAAATATTCATATGGAGCAGATTGAAGGTTCACAGTAACAAAAGAAAAGTCCAAATTTTTCTTGACTACACAAGATTTCTCCACAAAGCCATAATGGGGTTTCAAAAAAACAATTCTTCAAAGTAAAGAGCCAGCCTTAATGGGTCGAGCTTATAAACTGAATGCAAAATGAATATATGATACCCACATTTGGGTTGAGCTTCAAAATACAGAAAATGCAATTACAGTGATAACCCACATGAGGTTTTGAATGAGACAGCAAGAAGACATAAAAATGCAAATTCCCTGTAGTGAATCGAGTCTCAGAATGAGGAAAACACATTTTTATTCAATTTTCATGATACCCATATGCAGGTATGTCCTCAAATATACATAAAGGTCAATTTCCTATTTTGGGTCGAGCCCAAAACCTTTAAGTTAATGCTATCTATGATACACATCTGGTGCGGCCTGAACATGGCCAGAATCTCATAAGTAAAGGAGAGATTCTTTTAGTCTCCGAAGAATGAAGTATCTAGCTAAGAGGTGGCTTACCAGTTCAGGACTATGGAGAGTGTGTATAGCCACGGCCAAGAGCTCCATAGAGCGTCCAAAAAACAAGAGTTTGAGCTCTCAAAATGACAGTCGAGCTTTCATAGTAGAAGTGAACACAGATAATACAAAGTAGAGGTATTAGAGTGTGTATAGTCATGGCCTCAGGGCCAGAATGGACAAAATTTTAAAGCCATAGAAGCTACAAATGAATAGCTTACCTTGTGTACAAAAGCAGAAGATAAAACCTTAAGCAAGCTTTCCCACAAAGTTTTCAGATGAACTCGAGCTCATAATAGGTCGGCCAAGCAAGGCAAAGTCACAAGAAGTATAAAAGAGGGTCAGAAAGTTGGACAGGCCGTGGCCATAGAGATTTTTCTTGCTTTGAAATGAAATAGAGGAACCATAATAATAGACAAAATAAGCTTACACATTGAGGAAATCGGCTACAAGAAGGTGCAAGTGAAGTCTATCAAGCATGTGGATTCTCAGTCCGAGCTAAACCATTATGGAGACACTTTTCCTTCAAACAGCTCATGTTTTCCAAATGATGGACTGCAAATGAAATGATTTTAGGGTTTGTGGCATCTTTTTATAATGCCCCAATTTGAGCCAACCTTATCATCATCTAGAGTATTCGGTCAAAACACATGGAGAAATTTGAATGGGTGGTCTTTACCTCATATTTTAATTAAAGTTTGAAGTCTAATGTATATGTTGGGAGGCCGAAAATTCATATACTAGGTCGACATATTAGGTCTTAAGACTTGTTTTGTGCCTTAGTGTAATATGAGTACTTGATCTTGTGTTATTGTTTTATGAGAAAACAATAGGGTGTAATGGTGATTACCTTATGACCTAGGGTCTTTTTGTTTTGGGTCAATTACCTATTTAGGGTTTTTGATTTTAATTGATTTTAGAGAAATCAATGAGAGATTTTGATGAGAGGATGATATGTATTAATATTTTTATGATTTTTAAAAAAAAATAAAATCATTGTAATGGAGAGATAAGAAGGTTTTCTTTTTGCAAAAGATTTTTAATCTTTAAATTGCAAAAAATAGACAAATTGTAAGATCTGCAATCCTATAAAGCAGAATCGTAAAGCAATCTTTTATAAATTGTTGTATGATTTATTTCTATTTTTAGCAAATTATTGTTGACTTTTCCTCTTGGTCGGATTTCATTCTTATCTTGGAGAGATAAGATGTTTTTTGAGCTTTTAAAGCAGATTCAGCCTATTTTTAGAGGCTTGATAGGTTCACTATAAAAGCGATATGCTTTTTTCTGCTTTTATGCAGTTTTTGAGACAGTTTGGAGCCTTTTTCCTTGAGCTTTTTCTGAGCTCGGATTAGGGTTTCTTGAGAGTTATGATTTTGAAAGACTTAGTTTTTCAGCTCTCCTTCTTAGTTGATTTTTCAGTTCCTGCTCTTATGCATTTTTGAGCTTGTGAACCTCTTGTACTCAGTTTTGGCAGATTGACACTCTTTCAGTTTCAGTAATACAGCAGAGTTCTTCTTTCCATTTTCTTGTCTCAATACTGGTAACAACAATTTGATGCTTTGTGTTTTTTCAAATTTGAAGCCTTAATGTCTTGCTTTTATGAGTTTTCTACACAGGGTTTCATGTTTTCAGGTTATATGTTGTATTCGATGTCTTTGAATCTTCATATGAATTATTGATGAAATCATGTATTGGTGAGATTGTAGGGACTATTGTAATAGGGGAATTTTTGTGAGTGGAAAGAACTAATTTCTGTCAGAAGTAATAAGTTAATTATCAGTTAGATTCAGGTTTTATTTTTAGTCCATCTTTCTATCCCTTTTCCTCTGAAGTTTTAAGATAGGACTTATCATTCGGAGAACCAGCTCACTCTGGAGATTCCTCCTTTGCTCAGATCACCCACATCTGAAGGAGGTTTCCATGTTTCAGTAGGTTGTTGAATATTGCATTCAGCAGGGTGCAAATCTATTGACAACACTTAGCATAACATAACTTTTTAGTCACTATGAAGCTCGAAGCCTTAGTGTGTGTGGGCCCTATTGGAGTTGTCAAAGGGATAGCTTTGATATGGTAAGTACAGTGAGAACTCATAGACCTGGCATGACTTTATCACTAAGCCACTTTACTAGGGGCTCACCTAATGGACAGCCTAAGGTTCCATGCTCCCGAAGTGAGTGTGCATGTTGTTTGCATAGTGGACATCAAGTTCTACTTGTGAACGTTCCTGGACAAATAGCTTAGATGTGTTCCACATTGCGTTGGACAGTCGAAGCTTGATCTGTCTCCCTTTCCCTTCAAGTATTTAATGTTGTATGAATGATTATCTTTGTCATTGTTGCATACATGTGTCTTGAATGTCTACTTTAGTGTGAGTTTGACACAGGGCCACCCTCTCACTCAAGTGGGGGCTAAATGTAGTGTAGGAAAAAGTATCCCTTTTTCACACTTAATTAGGAATTAATATTAATATGAACTTAATTTTGCCTTAATTTAGTGTTGTAATATGTATTTTACATATTCACATTGATTTTAGGGCCCTATTAATTAAAATGAACTTAATTGTGCCTTAATTTGGTGTTGTAGAGTGTACCCCTTTACACTTTCACACTTATTTAGGGCTTCATTAATTATTTGAGGTTAATTTTCCTTAATTGGCCCCTTTAATTCAAATCCAAGTCTAATTAATTGCATTTTATGAAGAAGAAAACTCGACATTCATAAATTCCATAACATAACACTTATTTTTTAGCAATGTGTGTCCTAGGTAAGTGACCTAGGACCCATTCACCCAAGGGAGAATGGGTCCTCACTTAGGCATAGGACCTAAATTTTTATTATGTTTTTGGTGGTATTTTAGTGATTTCAAATCCATATTCACATGTTGGCTTGTGTTAATTAAATTTCAGAAAATTAATGTTACATACCTATAAATATAAGGTCATTTCACTATGTTTTACCCAACAATTTCAAGTGAGAACTCCTATAGCAAAGTAAGATCATTTCAAGGCATTCAAGAGCAGATTTATTGAAGAATTATTAAAACAATCAAGATCCAATTGTCATGTCAAAGTCTTTTGCATCATGCATGCTATTTGAGCTAATATGTTGATGTAGTGTTCAAGATCCATTCAAGCATTCAAAGGAATTGTTTCAAATCAAGTTTCAAGATCAAGATCCACATCCATTGAATCCATTTCATGCAAGTTGTAGATCAACATTCCAAGGTTCATTCAAGGGTTTGGTGAGTTGTGACATAGGCTTGTTCATTCATCATTCCTTTCATGCTATTTCATTTCATTACAAGGTTTAATTACCAAAAAGGGGTTTGACCAAGGAAAACCCCCATTCACCAAAACAAAACATTTTTCCCTCTTGATTTTTGTTTGCAAATTTAGGTGGAAGATCTATTGAAGAGAAAAATTGAAGAAGTTTTCAAAGTTGCATTTGTTGTCACCATTGTTGCGGTTTCACAAAAACTCGCCTACGAGATTTATTTTTTACTATTCAACTTTGAATATTGAGGATTTGGGAGTGTAGACACAGGAGAAGAGAACCTAGAAACCATTTTTACAGAGCCCTAGCTAGGACCCATTTTCCATAGGATGAATGAACCCTCAAATAGCTTCAGAAAAGCACTTTTGGTGACTGGTACACATCATCTGGGCTTTCTTATATCTGCAATTTTATTTCAGGTTCCATTAGTATTGAGCTTAATCTTCAAGATTCAAGTTTTAGGTTGCATTTTGGAGTTAGTTTTCTATTTTTAATATTTCTCCGCAAAGTGTTATTTAATTAGGACCCCCGTTCTTTCAAAAAAAGGAAATCAATAGATTCACACTTTGACTTGATTCACCTCAAGGTTGTTATTCATTTCATTGTGTGGATCTCATTCCCTAATGAAATAAAGGAGAATAGGTCCATTTCTTTCCATTTTGGTGAACCTCATATTTTCAATCCCTCCCCACCTATTTTTCATTGTTTCAGAATCGACACCAAAATTATATTGCCAACAAATATCACAAATATAATAATTGTTGATACAAACTATTTTTGTAAATATCATCACCATGACAAGGTATTGTAAAAGTCTTATAGTAGCATTATATCAGTGATACTATTGCATTGACCTACAGAGTAATACTATAATGGCTTGATGTTGTAGCAAAATAAAAAATGAAAATAAATTGTAATCTTCTTTGCATGATGACAATTCCTAGATGGAATCGCTTCAAAGAACCAAGGGTTTTCATCCTCTACTCTTGCTTGGGAAATAAGAGGGTTTTTATCCTCAGAATCTCCACACTCCAAAAGTTTTTCCTTAAGATAAATAGATGAAAATAAGTGCTCAAACTATAACATAAAAAGATGGTTTATTTCATAAGTTGGATGGTTCCATTTGAGTGATTGCCTCCCTTTATAGAATCCTTTTTGACACCTTTTATTTTTTCCTCCTAAAATTTCCCTCGAAAAGTGTCTACTAAAAATTTGTTAGTAAAAGATTACATAAGTCTTTATTACTTCTCATTTATATGGCCTACTTTATTAAACTAATAATAATATTTAAGTTTTCCTCTTACAATGTTTTAAAATAACATTCCTAAGACTAACTTAAAACAACATTATTAAAATATTTTTCATATATAGCTTAGCCTATGTAAAATAAATTATTAGGCTACATATCTCTCAATTATCTTATTTCTAAAAAGGTGACATGAAAATCAACCTTTCCTAGAATATTTTCCCTGAAGCAATTGCAAACTTGGATGTTCAAGTATCTTGACTCTTTCCCATGTAGTATCTTCAATTTGGTGATTTTTTTAGTGCACTAAATATTTTGTTATGCTCATGTTTCTTTATGTTCCTCCCTCTAATATTAATGATGGATTCTAAAATCAAATTAGCTTTCCTTTATCATCTAAAAGAAATAAATCAACTAAAGGAGTGATATGTTTTCCTAGTTCCCTTTAGATGTCCAAAACATAAAAAAACATTATGAATCATACTATTCTCTGGTAATTCAAGCTCATATGCAACTTCCCTAATCCTTTGCTTGATCTTGTAAGGTCCATTGAAATGGGACTTTTGCTTCTCATCTACATTTATCTTGAGAGAAAAATTTCCATATGGTTGGAGTCCAAGGATAACCATGTCTCCAACCCCAAAAGCCCGCTTAGTGTGACATTGATTTGCATTAAATTTTGATGGTTTTGTGATCACTTGAGGTTTTCCTTGAGTGACTCCAAAAGTTCTTAGCTCTATTTGACCAATTCTCTAGCTCCTCATACTATACTATCTATGATGACCAAATTAACAAAAGTTTGAGCTTCATAACCATATAAAGCCATAAGCATAGCCATCATGATGGACATGTGGGGGGAATTTTGTAGCAATGGTCCCCCAAATGAAGCCATCTAATCCATATAATTTTGCACATGGATTAGATGGATCTATCTAGGGAACCATTGTTATCAAGTCTTATTTCAAATACATCAAGAACCATTATTGATAATCTCTAAAACTCTGCTAAATAGTTGTTTAAAGTGTTGTACTATCTTAGTTGAGTCAAATCCTTGAAGTGGATATTAGGATCTTTTATGTCAAAAATATATATTGGTCTAACTAAATTCATCATATGTGTCAATGAGATCATGACCTTGGATAACTAGTCCATGGTACAACCACTTATGTGCTATACCTTCTAAATGAGGGGTAGTAAATTTTATGGCCCTTTCTTCATACATAGGGTTTACTAAAAATATGTGCCTAGTTTTGAAACCCAAGCATGAGTAGTGCATTTATTTGAACCATAAAAATTAGAATAGTTAGCTTACCCTATTTATTTTGTAGAGCTTTGTAAGATTGATTTTCATTTGGTCTTCTCTCATTTTTTGTTCCACTTCTTTTTTTTTAGGATGCAAAAGTTGGTGAGAGACATTTTTTAATTAAATTCAAGTCCAAGATTTATATACTCATCAAATAAGCTACAAATTTATCCTTAGTCTATTTTTTATTTTCTATATTTGGTTTCTCTTCTTCTCTTTGTAAGAATTTATATTGGAAGGGATTGGATGTTGAATTGTTCATATTCATTGTTTGTAAAATCACTCTTTTCAATTAGAGTAGTCTGAACAAGTCTTAGGATACTTAGGTTCTCCATTGTTTGCAAAATTTATGCTATAAGGTTTGTCATTTATTGTTGCCCTTGGATCATATTGAAAATACCATCGTATTTTATTTTTATCTTCTCTTCATATATTTGAACCCTCACTTCTTTCCTTCATTTCTAATTCTATTTCTTTTTATACACCTTGATTTTGCATCCTCTTTATGTTTGACAAAATCTAATGCCTCTTTTACTAGATTGCATTAAGAATGTTAGTTTTAAACCTTACAGATTGGCAAGATCAAATCTTTGATACCTTTGTAAAGTCTATTTTCAATAATTTTATAAAATCTACATTTTTTTGTATTTACTATACCCATTTAAGGGATAATAACTACCTCTATAAATTTATTGAACTCTAATAAACCACAATGCAAAAAAAATTAGCAATTGCATTCCCAATTTTGTTGATGTATGACTAAATATTGGCAATAGTCTTAAATATCAACATTTATGTTTTACAACCCTTTGTATTGAAAATATTATTATTATTGTGGTTCATTGGGAACTTAAAAAATACTAATATAAACAAAAAATTTACAATTGAAACCTTCACACATACATTGTTTAAAATAAAATAGAGAAAAGGAAACAATAACAAAGACTTTATCATAAAAACTATTTACAATTTGGGAATTTAATAAACAAATTTCCAATCTAGAAAAAGATGTTTTGATTAAAGGGAAAAATAGGTTTAGAAGGGACCTGAAACCCTTTACAACTGAGGATACAAAATGTTGCTAAGAAAAATATTCAAAAGACCACCAGCAACAACCCAACAACCAAAAAAAACTAACGGGTGGGTGCTTAACTAAAAGTAAGACAAAAGACCACCATCAACACCCAACAGCTACGCAATAACAAAACAACCTAAAAGAAACCAACCCCCAGCAAGAAACAAAAGATCACATACTAATTCAAGCCACCCAAAGTGTTGGCGACCTCAATCTATAGGTTCTTATGCCACTCGACCATGTCCAACAACTCTTTCTTCTCAGCATCAAAAGTTTTATTCCAATTAGCCGACCCTCTGCCAACAAGACCTTTGTTGTCATCTTTAGCAACTTTTTTTCCCTTTCCCTTGGCCACATGCTCTTTCTCCATAAGCTTGAAGAAGTAAACCTAATCCTCCCTCAGCTTGCTAATTTTCCTAAAAAGGACTTCCAGGGAGTCTACACTATTCTTGATTGAGATATGCCATGCTTGCATTAACTTCTTGATGGTCGTGTTTATGCCTAAAACCTTGGCTTCCAGAGCCACCAATATTTCATCACATAGATACTTAAATTCATGATAAGAAACCTCAAGGTCCACCATTCTATCTATAAGAATGTCTGACATAGAACCCTTCTGAACATTCTTCATATTCTCCTTTAAGCCTCTAATTTTAATATTGATTTTATTGAACTCCTAAAGAGTCCATTTAGCCAATTTAAAGGTACCAGTGGCCCCAGCCCTAGCCATATCCAGTAAACCAAACATGGTAGTAGCATCATCATCAAGGTAAGAAAAGTCCTCAGAAAGAGGATTTACCTTCAAAGGCTCATGTTTGGCTTTACTCCTCTCTGCATTCTTCTCATCCAGTCCCCTAATTTCCTCATCCTGTTCCTCCTTGGGTAGGTCCTTCATGGGAGAATCCTCAATGGCCACCGTCTTTTCACCAACATCCTTTTCCTAACTAGCCATAATAGGGTCCTTGGTCGGAACCTCAAAAGCCTTGTTCTTTAAATTGGAAATTCTTTTAGATAGCCTCCTCGGTTTATCAACCAAACCCTCAACATTACCTTGTGTCCCCACCTCTGAACCACCACCAAAAACAACTTTACCAATAGCCACCTCGACAGACTTGGGAAAAGAATCACCTGACCCCATCTCCATGTCCTCACTCTCAAAAAGGGCCAGCTGCTTAGGCAACTTGTTACACTTGGCACTAGTTGCCTTCCTCTTCTTTGAAGACATAGCCACTACCGTAGGAGAAGCATCATCCTCCTCATTCCATTCCTCCTCCTTCGAAGGGGATTCCAAACCTGACGACCCAAATAGATCAATAACAACTTTTTCCTTGCCCTTAATGGTCGAAGTTAGAATAAGAGCCTTGACATGCTCCATAATAAGTAAGATAATCCCTTCATGGAGGACAAGGGCCCTCCTATTCTTCAAATGTGCGTACACCGAGACCTCCAAAGAAGATAGCAAGAAAAAAGGAAATGAAATGAACAAACCATGTCTAAAATGGTTAAGAAGTGTGAAATGGTGACCAAGAATAGCCCTAAACCTCCCTTCTAGGGTCATGTAGCGCATCAGGACCTCCACAACACTCGCCCAAATTTTCTTGAGGGAAGTTATCTCATAACCCCAGCTCTCCAATTTGATTAACTACTTCCTCCATCATCTTTAAAAAGTTAAACCATCACTTCTTAATTTCTTTTTTTATCCTTAAAAAACTTCCTACCCACAGTTGGCATTCCCATGACAGTGGCAATCAATTCCTCATTAACATCCACTTCCAGACCTTTAACCCTTAGTTTACGATTATTCCAGAAAGAGACAAATTGTGTCGAGGCATTAGGGTCACAACCGTGCAATCTCTCCAAGAATGGAGTGAAATTCCCATGGCTCAAAGTACTCCAAAGTTTCTTCTTTCTTTGAATGCCACCACAAGAGTGTGGCTCAATTCGGCTCCTGTCACCACCCATTACAACTGACACAAAACTCATAGGACCCTTGTGAAAGAAAATCAACTTAAGACCAGAGAGCCAAAAGCTACCCACAAAGTGCGCAAACTGTAGGAAGGTACTAGGCCATAAATGCCTCAACACCTCATCCCATGCCATCATTCCTTAATAAACTCCTAGCTTTCTCAAGAAGGATCGATCCCTCCTCCCACGAATGAAATTCATTTAAGCTAAAAGCCTTGTTGGAAAAAAAATATTCCAACGAGTTTCCTTCTCAGTAAACATGAGAGACTCAAGTCTCATCACAAGATTGCAACATAATTATCATATCCTTGATAAGATGGTTGACATTCTAGCTCGAAGGATGAGTGCCACGTAGATAATTTATGATATTCATAGAATCGCCTTCCACCCAAAGTTTGGAGTACCCTTTGCTGATGGCATACTTAACACTTATGAATAGAGCCTCCACCTATGCACAATGATTGGTCTGAGTACCCAATGGGAGTGCCACTGCGCCCAAGAGTCTGCCAATATCATCTATTAACACCCCCCACATCCTGTAGGTCTAGGATTCCCCTGCGCTGCCCCATCAAAGTTAACCTTAACCCAACCCAAAGGAGGAGGCTTACATCTTGTGTTCAATCTATAAATTGAGCTTGACTTGGAACTCACAATAGTAAATGAACTTATCTTCTAGTTAGAGATCACCATCAGCTCATAACCAGCCATGCAAGTCGATGGGACACTACAAGCTAAATCAGAATGAATCAAAGCAAAATTCTCCAGAACGGCTCGATGAATCTTGATAAAAAGACTGTCAACCTTAAGCTTAGTCTCCCAAAAAATCTTGTTATTTCTCTCTTTCCATAATCCCCAAGCAATGTGTGGAGAGATGAGATCCCATAGCCACCTCAAAATGGAAGAGGATGAGGGGAAAGACCATTGGTCAAAAAACTTAGCAAGAGAATCCGAAAAATCCCAACCAATGTCCCAGATTCTGAGAAATTTACCCCATAATGAATAAGAGTAATCACATTCAACGAGAATATGGTAAGCATCCTTGCTATTAGCTTCACACAAAACACATCTATTTAGAATTCCAAAACCCCTCTTGCATAGGTTGTCTTGTGTAAGAACCTTACCTTGCATAAACAACTAGAAGAAGACATTGATTTTGGGAACCAACTTCTTATTCCATAGCTTCCCCTAGAAAGGAGGAGAAGGGGTCACTTCCAAAGAGCTTAAGAGAGCAAATGCCATAGAAAAATTGCCACTAGAACAAGAGGTCTAGATGACTCTATTTGGTCTTGGGAAAGAAGGGATTTGGACCTTACATAAAAAAATCCTTCAAAACCTTTAGAGACGGGTCCCACAATTCAAAATTCTTCCACTCCCCATCAAAAAGGTAATCAGCCACCTTGGCCCCAAAGAAGCACTTACACAAGGGGACAATAGGGGGCGCCCAAGGAAGAAAAATAAGAGGGCAGGCTCCACACCAGACATCTTCCTAGAACAAAATATTAGAACCATCATCCAACAACCATTTAATACTTCTAGCAATAAGGTCTATGCAGAGCATGATATTCCTCCAAAAACACAAACCAAAAGGAATCTCCTCAAAAGACAACAAGATTCAGGGTATCTCCAAACCATATAGGTACTTGTTACTTGCAAAAGAGGCCCACCCATCCTCCCCATTCAGGACCCTCCAAACATTCTTTGACAAAAGAGCTTTATTAAAAAACTTAATATTTTTGATACCCAAACTTCCCCACTTCTTTAGTATGCAAACTAAATCCAAGACCACAAGGGGAATTCTATCTTTAGACTCAACCCCCAACCACAAAAATATTCTCATAATATGTTTCATATTATCTTCAAACTTAACAAGGACTCTTAAGAGACTCATAGCATACAAGGGCAAGTTTTGGAGAGTGGAAGAAATAAACTGAATTTTACCTACCTGACTAATGAGCGTGCCTTTCCAGCCAGCTAACTTCCTATTGAATTTATCTAGCAAGCCCAACCAAAAGGAATCTGAAATCTTGGAGATGCACAAAGGGAGCCCAAGATAAGAAGATGAGAACTCGCCTTTGTAGCACAACAGGATTCTAGCAAGCTTATCCTACAAAGCTTTAGGAGTGTTGAGGAAAAAAATCTGACTCTTAGGAAGGTTGATCCTCTAACCAAAAGCCTTCTCATAGTCTACCAACAACCTCTTAATAGCTCTAACTTCCTTAACTGAGGAAGAACCCAACATAATAGTATCATGAAAAAATTGTTGGTGAGTAATTGGGTCACATCTAGAGGATGAAGAAAGACCTGTCAAAACCCCTTCCTAAAGTGCCTTCTAAATATTATGACCCAAAGCCTTCACCATCAAGATGAAAAGAAATGGCGAGATGGGGTCACCTTGCCTTAGCTCACGAGAACTCCTGAAGAAAGGAGAAGGAGAACCATTCACCAGGACAACAAATGAGGGAGAAGAGATAAGCTACTCAACCAGTTGGAGGAACTTCTTGCAAAACCAAACCGATCTAGAACATTCAAAAGAAACATCCAACTCACTCTATCATAAGCTTTGAAAAGGTCCAACTTAAAGAAAAAACTAGGATTTTTAGAAACATTAATGGAATGAGAAAGCTCACGAACCATAACAATACAATCAAGGATTTGATGACCATTGACAAAACCACTATGGTGCTTAGAAATCAACATCGACAAGCATTTTTTCAATCTAGTAGCAAGCACTTTCAAGAGAATTTTATAAAAATAATTGCAAAGGATTATCAGGCAAAACTCAACAAACAACTTAGCATCCATAGATTTAGGAATCAAAACAATGAAAGTTGCATTAAGTTCTTTAAGGAGACTTCTTGAGCTGAAAAACTCCTTAGAAGCATTAATGACATCTTCAGAGACAATTTCCCCAACACGACTAGAAGAACAGAAAAGGAAATATGTCAGGGCCAGGGGCCTTATTTCCTTCAAAAGAGAAAGCCACCTCTTTGACTTCCAAGGTTGAAGGAATAGTTGTCAACTCCTTGTTCAAATTCTCAATTACCATTCTAGGAATAACTTCTAGAAAAACATCCACACTCCTTTGATCCCAAACTAGATCATCCTTCAAGAGCTAATCAAAAAACCTAACAGCTACTCTTCTAATTTCCTCCTCGTCTTCCAACAGCAAACCATCAGCTCTAATTGAGGAAATTTGATTTGAAAACTTATGCCTAAGAGTAGTGAGATGGAAAAATTTGGAGTTACAATCCCTAGACTTCAGCCAGATAGCCCAAGACCTTTTTCTCCAGAAGTCTTCCTCCTTGGTGACAATATCATGCAATTGCGCAAGAAGACTATCCTCCAACAACTAAAGATCCTCTAAAAGGCCCTCTGATTGGATGACATAGTAGACCTCATCCAACTTCTTAAGAATAGAGCTTTTAGAATCAAAGATATGGTCAAACGACTCTTTATTCCATTTCCTGAGATTCCTCTTAACAAAACTCAACTTCTTGGAAACTTTGAACATTGCACAACCATAAATGTTAACTTTCCACCAATTCCTAATACAATCCATAAGATGAGGGTCTCTTAACCACATAGCTTCAAAGCTGAAAGGAAATCTCTTCCTATTCCCAAGCCTATCCACCACAAAAGAGATGGGGAAGTGATCTAACCCACATCTCGTAATAGAGGATAAAGAACAATCAAAGTCCACAAACCAAGAAGTCGAGGCCAAATCTCGATTTAATCTCACTTGAATATTATCCATCCCAACTCGCCAATTCAACCAAGTAAAGTTGGCCCCAGAAAGCTTAACATCAACAAGAGCATTGTCATCAATAAAAATTCTTAAATCAAACCTACTATCAATATTACCTTGAGATCCACCCACTTTCTCATGATCATACAAAGGAGTATTAAAATCCCCCATTACAAGCCAAGGGAGCTCCAAAAAGCTCAACCTAAGACTCCCAAGGTCACCCCAAAGATTTTTCCTGGACCTCTTTAAGTTATGAGCATACACATTAGAGATAACCCAAGAGTAAGAATCCCTAATCCAAAAAAACTTAGTCTCAACATGGTTGAAACCAGCGGCAATCAGGACACCATTTAATAGCTTAGCATTCCAAAAAGTGGCCATGCAACTCGAAGCTCCATTAGAGATAACTCCATGGAACCTGCATTCTTTAAAGAACATGCTCTTCAAAGTCTCCAGCTTATCAATTTGCATTTTCATCTCTTGAATCAACAAGATGTTTGGTTTATGATCTCAAACAAGGTTCTTTAGGAGGTCTTGTTTATGTAGGTTATTCAACCCCCTTATATTCTTGTTACCTGATTTTTAGCTTTCAGCTAAAATTAGGTAACCATGTAGTGTTGGTCTTTTCATGTTGTTTAAACATTTAAAGATAAACCATAAAACTGCTAGCTTCAACATGCATGAAGGAGTGATTGTCAAGTAAATCATATTACATTTTTTTCCATTTCAATGGTGCATTACAGCAAATGTGAAAGAGATTCATGTATTCAAATGTAATTTATTTTATTGATAATCATTAAGGTATATGTCCCTCACAAGCCAAGGGAATAGCTCTCTTATTCAAATAAAAATATGAAACAACTTATACATGAATAAGTAGAATGAAACAAAGGAGAATGTGCATGTAAGAATGGAACCAGTCATTGCCTATGAATGACTGGTTACAAGTTGCCCCGTTGCTGCCCCGAACCACTTGTGTCCCTCCTAACTCTGTAGCGCTCCTCACCCTACATCTGAAGAAAACATGGTGTTATAGCGAGGCTCTAAGCAATGAATGATTCAATCCTTGCATACACACCTACTTATGCATGTATAAATTGATCCATAAATGCATTAAACCAAAACATTCAATATATGCATTTTATTTTCTAACTGTTTGCTTCATGTGCAGATTTAGGATAAGCCTGATTATTGTTTCATTATCAGATCAAATGCAGCATGTGGGGTAAATGTGGCTCCCACAAGGGTAGAGCTCAGCATGCTTTGAAAGAAAAGGAAATTGAGCAACTTGATCAAAGATTTATCTCTTATCAATGCATTAAATCAATATGGAATCATACTAGTTGATCAACTTTCATTATCAGATTCAAAAGATGCATCATATTGTGCTGATATGTCTTTCAATCTTCTTAAGTGGACCCTTGATCCATTTTATGCATCAAAGTGTTTTGAAGATGCATCAAGTTCAATTATGCATCTATTTAATAATGAGGAAGCATTTCAGATTGTTGTCAAGCCCCTCTCACCACAACCCTTCTAGGCAGTCACTCATCACATAGGAAAGTGAGTTGTTAGCTCACCCACATATGTGACAGGTGGCTATGAAATAAAGTTAGAATGAGGAGACTATGCATTTTTATCACATATAACAGTAGCAGGAGTAATGGTTGACTCATGGTCATGGTACAAACATAAGGACAACACCTTTGCAGGAGCTTACAAGATCAACAAGCATAGGGGGGTATCCAAAACAAAGCATAACTGTCTTCATGGAAAAGAAACATGGCCATCTAATTCGCTGCCCCGTAAGTTAGATGAATATGATTTCCTTGAGATTGAGAGCATGGCAGGATTGAATGCATTCTGAACATGAAAGATAAGGACAACAACTAAAGATAAAATTTGAAGTTGCACAAGGTTGAATTCAAGGCCTTCTCAACCAAATTAGACAACAGGTTTGCCAACTAGCAATCAATGTGTGATGGTTTGAGGAAAGGAAAAGGGAAAAGACATTCAAGAAACATCAACTCTAGTTGACATAGATATCTACATATCATGAATATGTCATTATAAGGGGTTTATGACAACAATGGAACCCTCATATGATGGTTTCCCATTGTGCACTTACCTGATGGAGGTTTCCATTTTGATGCAAGAAGGAAGCAAACACGGTGGTGAAAGCAAGCTAATATCAAGAGCAATGACAACATACCATGTGGAGGATTCCCATCAATAGAAAATTAGTCCACCGCTTACACAATCCTATGGTCGGTGTCAATAGTAATGACTCTTCCATATGCTAGTAAAGATTCCTTGAGAAGATTCCATGAGGAGGTACAATTAGATGAATGTGAGGGCAGTACAAAGAATGTTGTCCTGGCATTAAAGAGAGTCTAGAAGGCTCATTCACAATCATATAACATGACTGAGCATCACAAAGTAAGGAGGGTTGCCAGTAGACCAAGTTTCAAGATGATTTTATGATGGAGTACAATGATACACTTTTATGAATTATTTAGCCATGATCACAAACTATTCCAATACTTTTAAATAGGAGCAACCACTTAAAGATAGGACAGCCATGTCAAGTATACACAGTTCAATCATCCATTAAGAGAAAATGGATAGTCGACAACCCTTTAGTTATTGCAACCATGCAATGAAGGCAGTCCTGTTGCAGGATAGTGGTTAAGCACTGTGAATCATAAAGGGCAGTCGTGACCAAGTATGGACAGTGACCTTCCAACTTTGATGCATCATCAAAGACAGTGACACTGCACCAACAAAGTGCTCTCTATGTGATCTTATACAAGCTACAGGAACAGTCCTAAGGGGGGTAAAGAATAGAAACAATACATGTTGATCATCATTGAACGACAACAACAACACATACTGATCAAATGAATGTGAAAATCAATGAAGACAGCCAAAAGGAGTCCAAGGTTTTTGTGCAAGACTAGGGGATTGATATTTCTCAATGATAATTCCAGGATAGTCATAGTAATAAGTGTTAACACTAGGATTTTGCACCCTGTTGAATGTAAAATTCAACAATCCAGTGTAACATGGGAATGACCTTAAAAGTATAAAACTTACACAAGGTCAAACCTCCAGAAAAGGCCGGCTTCCTATGCTAGAAATATCACCTATACTACTGATTTTGTAAAGTAAAGGGAGAAGGTTACTAAAGCAAAACAGAAATGGTAGAAACTAATCCTTATGGTGATACACCAAACTGACAGAAATCATGAAATAAAACAAGATGAACATACACTGGAAAACTAATGATAGTTATTTCATTTTACTCAACATAAACTTTGTGAACTTATGCATCATTCTTGAAAAGGCTTAATCTACATATATATTTTAAGAAGGAAAGATGAATTTCACGACTTTAAAGCTCAAATGCAGATTTAGAAAAACACAGTTCAAAACTTACATAATCTGATAGAAAAATGAAAGTAGTATGAACACTAACACTGGTTTCCAAGGTAATCTTTGTATTTCATGTTCCAAAATCCAAATGAGTTACAAAGCATACATCAGCTGAGAAAGGATTTGAGAAAAATCACTAACTCTCTCGAATGCATAATCAGAACTCCTTTTCAAAGAGGCAAAAAATGCCATATATACAACAAAAATCAAAATGTCGGCCTCCTGAACACGTCAGCCCCTCAGATCTTTTTGAATGAAGTTAATGCTGCATTAAATATGTATCCCCGTTGTCCATGTCGGTGAAAGATCACCCTCATGAGTGGCCTTCAGATCTTTTGCAACAATCGCATTAACTTGCAGCCCTCGTGTCCGCCCTCGAAACTCGTTAGAGCTACTTTGAATGTTTCTGAGTGTTATCATAAATGTCGATCCACTCTTACCAGTCGACATCCTAGTTGTCCTTGCGGTCTCCTCCTTTATGTTGGCTTTCTTCTTGCTCTAGATCCTTCTGCAAGTTGACCCCTTCTGGAAACAGCATTAGATTTTCCCATTAGATCTCCACACCATTGCTTCACCGAGTTGCTCCATCGCTTTTGATCTCAGAGTAAGTCCTTATTGTTTACGTTATGTTGATCTTCCATAGAGGCGATCACAATAGTCAAACTACCAATGGTTCACCTTTATTTCCCTCTAATTGGTTGAACGCATGCCACTTAGGCTTTCCAGGCGGTCAAAGGTTACTCAAACAGAATCGCATGTCGGTAAGAAACCTGTTGTGTCTCCCCGATATGATTATACTCTACAGCAGCATCAACATAGCATACAACTGTTGGCAAGAGGTCATACCGAGTTGAAAAAGTTATATCGATGTCCCCAAATGGTCACCCAGACAATCGCAATCGACTGGAGGTCACAGTGAGCCCTTAAAAGTCATACCGATATCCCTTTCCATCGCCGAGACCATCAACAAGATATATCGCTTTTGGCAAGAGGTCTCAGCGAGATCCTATCAGTCACACCGAAGAGTTAAAACCATCGGCAAGACCACCATCAGTCAGCAAGACATCATAGCGATCCTCTTCATCTTTCGGCGAGCTCGAACCATTTCGGGGAGACCACTAGCGGTCGGCAAGACATCACACCGAACTCACAGCCTTTCGGCGAGACCTCACCCCGTCACCGAGACATCTCCCCGAGCTCAAAAAATTACACTGAGAGTTCCATTCTTTCAGTGAGAATCTGTTTGATTGACAAGACTTCATAGCGAACAAGGGTTCTTTCCCCAATGACAATCCCTTTTCGGCAAGACCTCCCGTAGTCGGAAAGATTTCTCCCCGAACCTAAATTCTTTCGACGACACTAGCCTTGTGCACAACGGTCGACGAGACTTCAACATGTCGGGGAGACATATAAAAACCCATGGCGATCACAAATCATTCGGCCAAGCAATCACCTTCAGCAAGACCATCACTGGTCGGCAAGACGTTACACCGAGCCACTATTCTTTCGGTGAGACCCCCCCTCAGTCAACAGGACCTTACACCGGGCACTAACCATTCCACTTCAGTGAGACCTCACCCCGTCGATGAGACAATATTCCGAAGGCACAACCTTTCATCAAGACTTCCCTGGGTCGGCCAGACATCTCCTCGATCCCAAAACCTTTCGGCGAGGCTTCACGTAGTCAGAGAGACATCATCCTGAAGCAAATCATTCCCCCTGACGCCACCCTTGTGAACAACTGTCGGCGAGACATCCCAAGCGGAGAGAGATATAAAACTTCACAGTGACCGAGATGTCTTGGCGACCATGAGGATTTCAAACGGGTATAACACACTACTAGTCGACAAGACATTCAGCTGGTCTCAACGACTTTCTTCTTTGAGGAGTTTTATGCCAGATCTGAATGAGGCATGCTTTCCAACAAACCTCCTTGTGAAAAAGCATCAGATGTAGATTTAACCCTTGATGCAAATGCTCCTCCATTTGGCCTTCATGAGCACTTGAAAACATAGGTTCCCCTGCCTGATTGAGCCCGCAGGTGAAAATCGGGTAACAATAAGTTTGCTCACTGTCATAATGACTAAGCACATCCATCAACAGTCATCAAATGAATAGGGGCCAGTGCATAGACAATCACCAATCAACAGGGTCATACAATAGGACATTCATGATGAGAAATAACAGTGTCAATGATCCCTGGTAAATGATAGCATATTAGGACAGTCCACATCAGTGTTGGTTACAAGAGTAAAAGTGCAAACACCATACATAGCCAGGAGTAGGGTTTCCAAAGGAAAAACCTTGTAAGAAGGGCATAGCAATCAAGAGGAGATTCCATGAAAGAAAGAGCAGCATGATTGTAATCCTTCTAAAAGAAAGCAACCACTTCATGAATGTCAAGAACACTGTAGGGCAGTGTTTTATTATGGAGCAGTGGATAGGTGTAGCTCTTGTTCCAACTGTCCACCTCTCAGGGAGTTTCATTCAATTTAAAAGTCATCATCTACAGGAAAATCTTTGACAAGGGTAAACATTTGCATCAATGAGATTAGAATTCCATAAGAATTTGTGATCAAAAGGAAGTGGATTTAGTATTAAAGTTTACTCATGTTCAGTGCAAGATGGCAACTAGTGTAGTGTCCTTGACAATTAAAAATGTAGTTATGGAGCCCACTAAGGCAAGTCTACGGTGATAAACAAGGAAAACTCAAGAGAGTTGACAATCCATACCCGCACAATCATAAAGGCAAATGAATGAGCACAAGATGAGATTATCCAGTGAAGACAATGATGGTATTTCCTGTAAGGGATTTAAAGGAACAGATCATAAAGTACATTCACAAGGATCACCAAATTCATGATATGAAGGAGGATTCAAAGGGACAGTTCATTATTTTCATAGGGGTTGAATAGATGCATTGACAAGCCATCATGAAGAGACAGGACCCAAACTATAGTCCACAATGGTAGGGAGCAAACAAGATAACAACAATGTTGATCTCATGAAGCAGAGGGCCACTACTCTCTATACTGGGCCATCAACTTATGGAAGTGAGTAAGATCAAGGCTGCCAACAGTCTCAAGGACTGTAATATGCCCAAGTCACAATGTTACTGATTATGCAAGGCTGTGATAAAAGTCTAAACACCCATCAAGGAAATCATGAACAGTCATAAAGTCACAGAGGTATGGGAAGCACAGTGATGGGATAATTCAATCAAAGCATAATACAGTCAGCATTGTATCTGGGACAATGACATGAAATGTGTAAGCCTAAGAACAATAACCTTGGAGCTTATCGTAGGATCAATTCAACAGAATTTTGAAGCCCTTTCAAAAGCTTTAAACTATACAGGAAGTCAAGTAGAGTCATTTCATCACTTTTGTTGAAGTAACAGTGAAAGATTAAAGCACATCAACAAATGAACAAAGGAAGCTTTTGTTTCAACAAGTGACCCCCTATGGAGTCTCATTGTTATCATAACCTTGCACGGTTTTATCACTCAAAAAGGAGCTACATTTTTATATTCTATAGAAAAAATGAAATAAACTTACAAAAGTCATCTATTTCTTGCAACAATTCTGAGCATGTACAAAAATCCAGTGACCCATTTGGGTTCTTTGCAAACAATTAAGGAATTCAACAAATATGAATGCTACAGGAAACCCAAGCAGGGGTTTTTTCTCAAGATGCAAGAAAAAGACAGAAAATAACAAATGCAAGAAAACCAAGTTCACATGATGAGGGTTGAGCCACATTCCAATTTTCTTTTTCTTTTTCCAGAAACCCATCTGGGTTTTTAATTTTTCCAAGGTTTATGAAAAAGAAGGAAAGTCAAAAGATTACAGGAGGGTTTTTAGAAATGAAGCATAATGACACCTTTTCTATTCATGGTCGCGGCCAATAAGATTTTGTAAGTCAGGAAAACAACAAAAAAACACTTAGTCTATTCAAGTTTGCATCTTAATGAAGCTTTTCTAAACAATTCCACAGTACACAAGCAAAATGAGACATTTGAAAGCTTTTATTTGAGCTCTTCTTGCTCATTATCTGGAGGAAAACACAATATGGAGGCCGACTGGGTGCTTACCTAAGCTCAAACACCAAGATGCGCAGAGTTGTGCCATTTTAAAGAGCTCCCTGTTAAGTTTCATTAACCTCCCATGGCAGCTTTAAGCAAGGAGAATAATCACAGAGAAAAATGCAACAGAGAAAGTCCATCAAAGTCTATTCATGGCCACGACTTGTAAGTCAAGAAGTGGCCTCTAAGTCAAAATATGCAAGTTATGCCAAGAATACACAATTACCTAAGTTCCCCATGGTGTTTTTTATGCAAAAAATGTCAAAAGCCGACTGAAAACCAGTGTCGATGTCATTTTTTCCTGTGTTTGCTCAAACCTTGGCGACAAAGCATCATGTTTCCAGATTCTTCTAAGCAACCAAATCATGGTGTTTTTTGCATCATTCTTGTATTATCTATTGGGATTATGGATGCACAGTCCTTGAAGCTACAGTCTTCGATGTAGGACCTTTAAGCCAGGAAAGATAATCAACCACCCAGAAAGTGTTGCAACTAGGCATGCACAATGGAGATTCAATATTGATATGATATATTGATTGATATCTGGATTGATATCTTGATATATTACAAATGTACAAGATGCCTTGAATATATAGGCATGAGCTAAACCCTAATATGCATGAGATGTTGCCATGTGTCAAAATCAAACAACATGTGACAACATGTTGACAACATGTGAACCCTAATGGTGATGATCATTAAATGAGGGGATAAGTTCTAGAAGGACAACTCATCTTCTAGAAGGAATCTTATCTCCTACAAATAAGGAAGGGAATATTATCCCATTATTAAATGATTTATCTAATAATGCAACCTAGTACTAAATGATTAAATGCAAGACCTAAGTTAACTTATGCTAGTGTAATAATTAATTAATTAATTACACCAACATTATCATTAGGGTTTGACCCTATTCTTTTCATTTTGATGGGATATTTTATCATTTCTTTTAAAACCAAACACATGATAAATATGATGGCAACGAACTTGTATTCTCCCTTAGGCATTTCATGCCTATAAACTTTCCCATTTTGAAAGCTTTGCTAATCTTAATTATGACATGTGTTATCACCTAGGCATTTTATGCCTTATGTTATTTTGACCTATGCTGAGGTGTGCAATACATTGTGTTGCCATGAGACCATCAAGTGATGCTTTTCTTTAGCCAATACCATGGTGGAATATGCTTTCCAAGAGTCATGGAGGTCAGCCTTATGAGCCAAGTGCTATTGATACTATATGCCTTTGCAAACCAATGAAGTATGACATGTGTGGGAGAATGCAGAATATGGTAAGTTGATGGTCAAATGCCTTAGAGGCTTTTTGAGAGCTTTTGCCATAACATTTGATGTTACATTTTATTCCATGTCTAAAAATATCATGTAAGTGATTTTAAAATCACTTTTATTGTGCCTTTTAATGCTAATGTAACACAGAAATATGGCGGGGCCCTTTGATTTATGCTCAATTGTAAAGTGTTTTGCTAAGTGGTGTTTTATAAATCACTTAACAAATTCACTATCTTTAATGCTTTAAAAGGCCATGTGTTTTCAAAAACACACATACTGCATGATGGAGAATGTGGTCAAGTGTTGAAATAGGACCAATGATGATTTGAAGAGGTGTGAGAAGTGTGTGATGTTGTTTGGACTATTTTTAGTGGGAATGAGGCCAACTGGAGGTATTTTTGTCACACTTTTGGGATGGCTATTGGCTTAGCTTGTTTTTTCTCCATGTAGATGGCATTTTAGAGACTTCTAGAAGGTTCTTTTGGGGCCATTTCTGTTTTATCCAAGGATAATCTTCTAGAAGCACATGTGTGGGAGGTTTTGGTGGGTGTTGGTTAAGTATAGTCATTTTTGAACATTTTAGGAGTTTTTTCCTTTTCAGCAAGAGGACAACTACTCTCTTGGAGTTATTTTTCATGAAGTTGCATTGTTACTCAGACAAACCTAATATACAGTAAGCACTTTGATTTAATAGATTGGAGCATTGTTACCTTTTCTCTTCATGTTTTGTGGTGTGTTATTAATGGTTGATCAGTCTGTTTTGTGAAAAGTCATTTTCCTTGCAACTTGTCCCATGTTCATGCATCCATTTGATAGAAAATGTATGTTTACAGGTTATAAACTGTGTTGTTTAGTAGTATTATTGATTGTGAAATATGTCTTTTCCTTTTAAGAACACTATTATAGACCTCTTTATAAATTATTGATGTGAACTGCATTGGATAGCGATCTGTGTGAGTTAGCTATGAAATATTGATTTGAGTGTGCAAGGCTGTTAGCAGGTCTAAATTGTTTTAGTGTATCACTTTAGTTTCTTTCCAGCATTAGGTTTATTTCATGCAACTCTTACCCTTATCTCAGAAATTCAAAAGTTAAGTGATATCAAACGGGGAAGCCGACCCACAATTTGGAGGTCTGCTTTCAAATAGGTTACCCACAACCTGAAAGCATTCCAATGTTGGTCCAAATCTGCTAAGTGCAATTGGAAAAGCTTAACAAACAGGGTGCAGATTTGGTGTCCCAACAATTCCATGAAATGATTTTCATTTGCAAGAAGAGGAAGTTCTCTTAGAGCACAAATCAAAGATGGTTTTTTGGACCCCCTCAACAATATCCTTTTTGCATTCTCTCTCCCTACTCTTCTGTAAAGTAGGTTTTCCCTGACCCCTAGACTCAGACCCATAATCTGCCTTTTGTCTTTTTGTAGTGACACCCTTGTGAGGCTAAGGGGGGGAAGAAGAATATTTCTTCTTTCGACCATACACCTGGGTGAAAGCCTCTTCATCTTTTCTCACACTGTCAACCACAACTAGAGCTCCTTCACCAACTATCGGCTTTGAACCAGCCAGGAGAGGAGACGACGAAACAATTCTTGACTCCACCAAAATTATCCTTGGAGAACACACAGTCTCATAAACATGGTCCACATCCTGAGATAAAGAGAGATAAGCATCCCCTTCCCCAGGATTCTCCAGAGCCTTTCCAGCCTCAACAGGAGGAACAGGAAAAATATCAGTATTCCCCTCACCCTCCATACCATTTCCAGTAGCAGATACACCTTAATTATCCTTAGGTTCCTTTATCTTCCATACCTTAGTCTACTTAACAACCTTAGGAGGGACACCAGGCATAGGGAAATCCTTAGCCCAGTGTCCCATCTTTTTACATTTGAAGCAAGCAAATGGGAGGTTTTCAAAAACAATATGTTGCTTCCAAGATCCCACCTTAGATTTTAAGAACTTAGGCAGTACACCATCTTGGTCAGTCATGACACAAAATCTAGTTGAAACTAACTACTTCTTGGAATGAGTGCCTTCATCAATAGAAACAATCCTTCCAAAAGAGTTAGCTACTGACTTGAAAACTTCTTCATCCTAGTATTCCAATGGAAAATTGGAAAGCTTGACCCACACAGAAGCAAAATTAGAGAGACATTTGGACAGGTCCATCCCAGGTTCCCAAGGACAAAGAACCATTAAGAGATGCCCAAATTACCAAGGCCCTTTCGCAAACACATTTCTAAGGTCTTCATCACAGGAGAAGACAAATGAAAAGAAGCCTTTCGCCATAGCTGCAACTTCCACCTAGCCTTTTAATGCCCACTTCTTACACACCCAAGTATGCACCTCCTCAATATTAGGCTGAGGACCTAACACCTTACCCACCAGGGAGAAGTCCATCTTCGCAATATTCTTCTCAACAAGAGAATCCAGGACAAAGAAGGAGAAGACGCCTTCCTCGTTAGAAGAATACATTGACTCAGAAGCAATTCCTTTTCCTTTAAGTTTTGAGGAAAAAAGCTCAGACCCTTTCTAACCCAGCATGGAAGACTTCCCTACCATCTTATTTTCTTCCACCGAATGCTCAATCTGGGGAATACTTAGATTAGCCGCATGGGACTCCTCTGATGGGACTCGCTTTTCAACACCAACCACTGTCTTATCCTCTTGGAACTTAGGAACTAACTCCTCCGAAGGGTGGCCATCACAAGACACCTTGAGTGTCTCACTCACACACTTCTCCTCCGAATGTGCAATTTTGACTACATCTTCACCACACGACCCGTCCTTCCCAAATTCTCCACCAAGGGACAATATCTTATCCACACCACATGATCTTGCCTTTCCATCTACTGAATCAGATAAACCAAAAACCATATCCTGCCTGAACTGCCATACTCCAAGAATCCCAGGGCTTGAGTTGAAATTCAAATTGCTCAAGCCCACCATTGAACCAATATTCTCACCAATGGAAACTTCACCAATGGTCACCATTTCTTCTCACTAATTGTTGATGAAAGTACTAGGAAAAAAATGGTAATAGAACAAAAGAACAAGGATCTTGTGGAACATGCACATAGATTCCCTTCACTTCCTTGAATAATAATCTTATGGAATCTAGTCCCTTGGTAGTTTATAATGAGGAGGCATGCAAGGACAAGGAATTAGATCAATACCCCTTACATAAAGAGATTAAAATCTGTTGAACTCTCAAGAGAATAATCTTTCTTAGGAGGAGTGCACTAATAAAGGAAAAAAGATATGGGAAGACCCAAGTCATTTCCAAAGGGAAAATCTAATTCCATAAGATAAAAACCTAGTTAAATAAATTTTTAAAGCAAGGAGGAGCAAAGAGAAATATTTAAAGCCAAGCATGAGAAGGATAATTAGGGTATTACATCTTTAGGATATAAAAAATAAGAAGAAAAAGTAGAATGTACCCTAATGGAAATTGGATAGATTGGAAAAATCCAATGGATGGCTCACAAATAGTTATAATTAATTTCCTTACCATTTCTAAAATCAAAACAAAAGAAAAAGGACATGATAAAAATTGTATATGTGAGAATAGATCCAAAAATAGGAAGACTAACAATAAGAGAAACAAGATCCAAACAAACAAATAAATTAGACAACAAAAAATACAAAATATATGGAAATTTCGACATCCATAAGAAAAAAAATGAAGATCCTCTCTTGGAAAATTAAAGGGCTAAATATCCATCACACGAATATGTTGCTTAAGAACTCTATAAAAGAAAATAAGGTTGATATAGCTCTCATTCAAGAATCCAAAATTAACCAAAAAAACTTTTGAAGTGATTGCCAAATCAATCTAGCCATTTGTTGAGTTTAGTACTAGTGATGCTAAAGGTGCTTCTATTAGGTTAGGTGACATTAACCTTGAAAACCTATGTCATTTTTATGTCTCCATGTTTCTTGGAAAGTGTCCTAGGGGACATGTGAGAAATTCATTTAATATTGGTATTTGTAATTATATTTTCAAGAGGAAATTTAATGTTGGTGGAGGTTACACATCACTAGAGGATAAATTATCCCCCCTAGGAATCCACATTGGAATGTGAATGGTTTAGAGTGGGGCACCCAATTTTGGAGGGAAACAAGTGTCCATTGGTATCTAGAACCTGAACAGTCATCGAAGCATCCCAAATGAAAGAAGATGAAAGAGCTATGGGTTAGGCACCCATGTTGAAGCCTTGTGCACATTAATTAATTAATTATCATGACTCTTGTTCTTCCCATGAATGGGCATGGGTTTTTTCAAGTGATTTTGGCACCTATTTTTTTGGCTAACCATTGTGGTTTTTCCTCCCAAAAGTTCTATATATTGGATCCATGAGATGGTATTTTCATCTTGTGTTATTTATATGTGTATGAAATCATCTAGGTTGCGGGAGATCAACAAGGAAGTGTATTTTGGTGTATCTCTCTTGTGAAGATAAATAATGTACTTTCCCTCTTTTCTCGTGTGCTTTTTTCTCGAAAGGGTTTATCCACGTAAATCTGGTGTCATATTTATTTGGAGATTTTCTTATATTATGATGAATATGCAATAACATACATATAATATGGTTTGATAATCTTATTTTCAGATTTGAATATACATACATAAGTCAATATTTCAGCTTTTTTTACCTTGTTTTCAACATTGGTATCATAACTTTAATAGTTTAGTTTAGAAGGGGATTCCTTTCTCTTAAGTGTTGGAGGTTTTTTGGTTGTAGTGGAAGCTTTTTTTTGTGGTATATTGTGAATTTGTGAAGAGGATTGTATACCATGGATTTTACTTCTCTCCAAGATATTGAAAAGTTTGATGGAATGGGCTATGATATGTGGAAATTAAAGATGGAGGATATCCTTGAAGAGAGAGATCAGTGATTGTTAGTTTCACAAGAAAGTAAACCAGTTGTAATGTATAATTAATATTGGAAAAAGTTAGACAAGAAGGAATGAGGAACCATTTGATCTTGTCTTATGAATTCCATCCTTTTGAATGTCTCCATTATAAGTTGTGGAAAATGATAGGTGATATATATCAAACTAAAAGTTTTTCTAACAAGTTATATCTCAAAAGATGTTTATATTCTTTAAAATGAAAGATGGTGAATCTATTGCGGATCATTTAAATTTATTTAATCTAATTATAAGTCAACTTGCATCCGTAGATGTTTTGAAATAAAAGATAAAGGTAAATGTATCTTGTTTCTTTGTTCTTTTCCTGAATCTTGGGAAAATATAATTATTGCCATAAGTAGTGATAATGCAGAACCAAAGATGGACTCCATAATATCCTTCTTTCAAAGGAGATGAGGAGAAAGCCCATGAATGTTGGCTCCCAATATTCCTTGCATGTGTAGGGTAGGTCCAAAGAGAAAGTGCCTAAAAGGGATAAGTCTAAAGGACATTCTAAAACCCCTTAAAAGAGTAAAGCGTTGGAATTGTGGTAAAAGAGGCCATGTGAAGAAGGAATAAGAAAAAAAAAATTGATTCCTCCATGGAAAATTCTTTTGATGATGATTTTGATGCTTTTTTTATTTCAAATAACACTATTAATGATGATTCTTTTCTTATTGATTCAAGTTGCTCCTACCATATGACTCCTCACAAGGAGTGGTTTACTGCTTACAAAGAATATGATGGAGGCGATGTTTTCCTTGGTGATAACATCACAAAAAAGGATTGTTGGTAAGGGAATGGTAAAGTTGTGTTTCAATGTTGGGAGGATTTAAACTCTTGATAATTTTTTGCATATTCCAGGACTTGCAAAAATTTACTTTCAGCATCCAAGTTGAATGATTCTAGAATGCATGTGACATTCGATAAGTTTGGTTGCAGATTGGTAAGAAGGAATTTGGTGATAGCTAAAGGTTCTTGGATGGGGACTTTGTTTAGGCTAAATGCCTCTAATTTATGTATCTCTACCAATGTGACTAACACTAAAAACACATGTATGATGTGGCACCATAGATTGGGTCATCTAGGTGAAAAAAGACTTAAGACTATTCTAAACAAAAAGTTGGTTGATGGTTTTTCTAATTATTTTGGTTGTAAAAATGAGTTTTGTGAACATTGTGTGTTTGGAAAACAAAATAGATCATCATTTTCTAGTGGAAATAACAAGGCAAAGAGATTATTAGAGATCATTCATTCGGATGTATGTGAACCAGTGGATTTTGACTCTTTAGGTAAATCTCGGTATCATGTCTCTTTCATTGATGATGTCTCAAGATACACTTGGATTTATTTTAAGCATTCTAAATATAATTTTTTCACTAAGTTTAAGGAATTTAAGGCCTTAGTTGAAAAACAAACAAATTATAAGATAAAAGTGTTAAGGTCTGAAAATGGGGGTGAATATTGTTCCAAAGAATTTGATGAATTTTGTAAGCATGCAAATATTGTTCGGCAAAAGAAAACTCCTCATACTCCCCAAAAAATGGGGTAGCAAAAAGAATGAACTGAACCTTAATGGAAAGAGATAGGAGTATGTTGAGTATTGCTAAGCTTGATAAATGTTTTTGAGAAAAAGTGATTGCTACTACTTATTATTCAATTAATAGATCTCCTTGTTCAGATCTTGTTGATAAAACTCCTTATGAAGTGTGGATAGGTAGAAATCCTTATGTTTCACACTTAAGGGTCTTTGATTGTGAGGATTTTTTTCATGTGTCTCAAGAGAAGCGATCTAAATTGGATCCAAAAGCACAAAAATGCATCTTTGTTGGTTAAGATGAGAATGTAAAAGGTTATAAACTTTGGAATCTCTAGCCCATAAAATAATATTTTCTAGAGATGCGATTTTCAAGGAATTTGAAGTTTACTTAGGAGAAGAAAAACCAAAGGAGAAAGATAAGACAAATATTGAGAAGCAATAAGATGAACATGTGGAAGAACAATCAAATCGATTTGAGGATGGAGAAGAAGAAGAGGGTTCAAATAGTTCAGAAGATGTGCAAGATGGGAGCTCAGAAGAAGAACAAGTAGAGCCCATTACTCCTACCCGTTGCCCAATTTTCACCCACGGGCTAAATTAGTTGGGAAATCTATGCTTCAAGTGTTCATAAAGGCCAAATGGGGACATTGTTGTGCAGGATTAAATCATACATCTGATGCCAAGTCACAGGGAACTTAGTTGAAAAGCATGCCTCAATTAGTTTTGGCAAAAAAATCCTCTAAGGCAAGAGTCGGCAAGACCTTTCAGATGTCCTGCTGACTGGTGGCTTCACTTTGTCTTTTCAAAATCCAAAGGGGGTGTTGGAACTACAAAATTCTGATAATTTTGTAGGTTGTTCATGCTCACATTTTTCCAAATAAGTCCCACCATGAGCATATTTTCCCCATGTTTGGCCATGTGGTACTATAAATTCCATCAAGTCTGAATATTTCACATTATAGTTCATATCGGCATAAGGTTATCAAGGTCTCCCTGAACCATAGTGCATTTTGTTAATATACATTTGTGTTGCCTATTGGCAAGACCTCAGGGATGTCACAGCGATTGGACTTCATATGTAGGTACCTATCGGCAAGACAAAAATAATTGTCCCGTCGACTAAGAGTTTCCCCATCGGCATGAAGATCTCCTTCGGAGAAAGGTCTTAGCAAGATCTTTATGTCTCACCGACCGGCGACAGAGGGATACACATATCGGTGGGAGATTTTTCTTCGGGGTGAAGTCTCGGAAAATTCTTCAGGTCTCGCCGACAAAGCACAAAAGGATACTTCTGGGTGTAACATTGTTTCGGTATGACTACAGGAGGTCTTGGCGACAATAAGCATTGGAAAAAGGGTCTTGCCGACAGGTTGGTGTCTTCTCGAAATGAAATAACGTCACCAAAAGATGATGCCTTCGGCATAGTGTCTTGTCGAATGCTAAATGTCCTAGGAGGTCCCACCAAAAAATTTTGTGCTCAGTGTGAGGTCCTGCCGATGAGGGTGGTCTCCCCAACTCTAAAGGCTCTCGGCATGAAGGTTGTGTTCGTTGAGACGTCTCAGCAATAAAGAGGAGTCTTCCCGACTGGATTGAGCCTTCGCTAAAGCAAGGTCCCTTCGGCATAGGGTCTCACCGACTACTTGTGGTCTCGCTAAAACTAAAGGGGCTCGATGAAATGAATGTTGTCGGTGTAATACGGTGGTTTCGCCATAAGGTCTCACGATAGCAAGAGGTCCTGCTGACAAATGGTGCTTTCGGTGTAATATTTAGAGTTTGGGAAGAAGTCTCCCTGACCCGATGAGTCTCACTGACCGTTGAGCACAGAAGGATGGGCCCTTTCCAAAACAAGATGAATTCACCAGCATGTCTCACCGACACATGGATGTCTCACCGACATGAGGTAATATCGGCATGAGTCTTACCGATCCATCAGAGTCTCAATGAATGAAACAGCATCGACAAAGTAAGTTTTCATCGCCACGAGGTCTCGACGATTAGGAGATGTCACACTGATAGGGTGTGCCTTCGGGGAGAATGAATGCATTCGGCGAAATGTCTAGGCGACTCTGAAGTGTCTTAGCGAAAGCAAAAGGGGATTCGGTATGATGTCTCGCCGATCAAGCAAGCTCTTGCCGAAAGAAAGTTCAACCCGATAGGATCTCGTCGAGAGGTATAGCCTTCGGTGAAAGGTCTCGCCGAAGGGAAAAAGGTTCCACCGAAACAATAGAGGAGCTCGAAGAGAATAAGAGGAAATCAAAGAGACTCTAAGCGAATGAAGTGCCTTCGCTATGAGGTCTTACCGACTAGCGATTGTCTTGCCGATAGTCTTTATGATCTCGGTATGACTTTTGTAGCTCACCGGAGGGTCTTGCCGACTGTCTTATGCTACGCCGATAGTTGCTATAAGCAATATAATCGCATCGAGGAGACACGATTAGTGTCTCACTGACATGCAATTCCATGAGGATCACCTTTGACCGCCCAAAGAATCTATGTGGCATTCGTTCGACCAATCAGAGGGAGCTATAGGTGAACCGTTGGCAGCTTGACCAGTTAGAGGAAGATCAGTAGGGTGAAGGCGACGTGGATCAGCTCTGAACTCTGAAGCATTCAAAGTAGCTCACCAAGGGGTTCGAGAGATCGCCACGGGGACCAGAAGTGAATGCGGTAGCTGCAAAAGATCTTAAGGCTTCCCCAGAGGGCGATCTGTCACCAGGATAGACACAAGGATACAATCGGATTAATTTCATTAAAAAGATCTAGGGGAGGTCTTTTCTGAAGTCTGATATTTTGTAAGCCCTGAGGGGCCGACACACTTAGTATATATGGCTTTTTAGCCTTCTTGTAAAAGGGGTTCTCCTTATGCTTTTCTGAAGTTTGTGACTTATTACAGTCCTCTCTCAGATTAGCAGATTTTTGTAACTCTTTTTGGAGCATGTTATATAAAACTTACCTTGATCACCATTGATGTTCAGATTTCCATCTTGTTCTTGCAAAGTGTTGTGCATTTCAGGTTCATAATCAAGTTATTTTGTGAATTTCTTTCATTCCTTTATAACTTTATCTTGTGTTTTCATGCCTTCCTTTGCAAAAGCATCATTATACAAATCACAAACTGTGTTTACACAATCACATATGGATTCTAGTCTGTGAAAAATTATTTTCCTCTGTGGAAAAAGTGTGTGAATCAAACCTGTTGTGACATATTAATGCATTGCTTTTATAGATTTGATGTGTAATCTTATGTTCATCACCAGTATTCAAGTGTAATCAAAGTATTTCATTGTTCCTGCCATCTTGGTGCATCACCATAAGATTTAATTTTCATTTTTATGCATTCTCCTTCTCCCTTTTCCTTTCAAAAGCAGTAGTTAGGTGACACCAAAGGAAGTCGGCCTTCTCCGGAGGTTGACCTCTATCTACAAGTGACCCACAGCTTTAGAGGTCTTCCCATGTTACACTGGAGTGTTGGACACCAAGTTCAACTAGGGTGCAATTTCAGGTGATAATACTACCTTGAGGAGTTCCACAAGGCAATGAAATCCAGTTGGTAGCCCATCATATTACCATTGTTTATTTTATTTTTTGAGTATTGATGATGAACCTAGATCTTTTAGGGAGGCTCTCTCTTTGGAGAAAAGTGAGTCTTGGTTGCAGGCCATGTAGGATGAGATGATGACTTTGGATAGTTGTGACACCTTGGATCTTGTTAGTTTTCCCAAAGGAAGGAATCCCATTGGTTGCAAGTGGGTATTTAAAAAATAAATTTGGTGCAGATGGTTGGTTAGAGTAGTACAAGGCCAAATTAATGGCTAAGGGATATTCCAAGAGAGAGGGAGTTGATTTTGGTGAAATTTTCTCTCATGTTGTTAAATTAACTTCTATTAGATTCATATTATCTTTTGTTATTGCTTGTGATTTTGAGATAGAGAACATGAATGTCAAGATTGTTTTCTTGCATGGGGATATTGAGGAGGAAAATTTTATGCAACATCCTGATGGTTTTGTTCTGAAAGGAAAAGAACAATTAGTTTGTAGGTTGAAGAGATCTTTGTATGGTTTGAAATAATCACCCAAGATGTGGTACCAAAAGTTTGATGCTTTTGCATTGAAGTTGGATTTTCTTAGGAGCGAGGAGGATCATTGTGTTTATATTAAGGTTATTGATGATCATAATCTAATTATTATCTTATATGTTGATGATATGTTGTTCATGGGTAACAGTAAGGTGATGATTAGGGAGCTCAAGGCACAAATTTCTAGAACATTTGGTATGAAGGACTTGGGGGATGGAAATTAGTAGAGCTTGGCTTCACAAAAAAGATTTGGTTAAGTCAAAGTAAGTATGTTGATACAATTTTATGAAGGTTTAATATGTATGAGTATAAACCAGTTAATGTTCATTTTCCAATTGTTACTAAGTTGAGCTTGGATATGTGTCCTAATTTTTATGATAATTTTGAGGAAATGTCTAAGGTTCCTTATGCTAGTGCCATTGGTAGTTTAATTCATGTAATGGTTTGCACTAGACCAGATATAGCCCAAATAGTGGGAGTTTTAAGCAGGTTTATGTCTAACCCTGGTAAAGAGCATTGTAATTTTGTTAAGAGGGTGCTTAGATTTTTGTGTGGTAGCTTAGATTATTATTTAGTTTATCAGGGTACTAATAATGTGGTCAAGCCATTAGAAATGCAAGGATTTGTTGATGTAGATTGAGAAGGTGACTTGGATAGTCGAAGGTCCACTGGTGGCTATGTATTTAATTTGTTTGGAGGTGTAGTGAGTTAGATAAGTAAGAGGCAACATCAAGTTGCTTTTTCCACCATTGAAGTAGAGTATGTGATTGTTACACATGACTCTAATGATGTGGTATGGTTATAGAGACTTGGTAATGGCATTAGTTTTGGTTGAAGGACAATGAGGATTGGATGTGACAATCAAAGTGTTATTTGGTTGGCCAAAAATCCTATATGTCATGCTTGTATTAAGCATGATGTGTTCAATATCACTTTGTGAAAGAAACAGTTGAGAATGGTAAGGTCTTGATTGATAAGGTTGACACTTTGGATAATGTTACAAATTCTCTTATGAAACAAGTGACCATAAATAAGTTCTCTTGGTGTAGGAAAGCCATGGGCCTTGATCACTATATGATGTAGAGTGGCAAGGGAAGCACCCAACTTGACACACTTATTCAACTATACCCTTCAACAAGGTAACCTATTCACTCAGCTTGAATCTCACATCCAAATACATCAACATGACTTTGGGATGATTTAGAAACTCTTAACATGCCAAAACATGATCAACCAACTTGACTTTTCACTTAGAAACACCCATTCCTCCATCGCTTCCATTATGCCATGCATTCCTTCTAGCACTCACCACTAGGACAGTCATGATAAAAAAAATTTAAAGGTAAATAACAGAGAAAAAAACCATGTTTTAGACTTCTTACATAGACCCTTATAGATCCCCAAAAGCATAGGACCAAACAACGAGAGCAGGTGTATCAAATAACTAATTTACAAGAACCAAAAGGCTTCATTTAGCTTGTGCAAAGAAGGAATCAACTTGTCAAGGCACACCCTAACACCCCTAATTCCTTTAAAATAATTCAATAGGTTCCCAAAGACCTTTTACATGTTTTCCATCTATTATATTTACTCAAATACTCAAAAATCAACAAATAATGTATTCAAATGATCACATTTTGGATTGTACAAGGAAAAAACCAGACCTAGGGCATCACATAACTTTTGCAAACCTCCATTTTTCACTCTGAAACAAATTTCATCATGTAAAGGAGTCCTAAATCTACCAATCCACCAAGTTTCAGAATTTTCCTACAGTGGAAATGGGAATTACATTCATTTTGGTGACCAAACCCTTGTTTTGCAAGGTTTCAAACCCACTTTCACTAAAATTGATGTAACTTACTCAATACTTGATGAAATTAACTCAAATCACCACCAAAAGAGAGAAGACTCCTCCCTCTTTCAATCCATATGAATTAGAAGTCTTTACAGTGAAGTACCAGACTGTACCACACACAAGAACAGGCAAAAACTCTATAAAATCAAAACTTCAACAACCCTCATGCCTCGACTCCATGGAGGATTTATAAACATGTTACCATCCTCCCCAATGTCCTTTAACTATTTTTTGAATAAAGGATCCATTGTTAAGGTGTTTACAACATTAAAATGAGATTACATCATATTGTCAACATGACAACTTTGCATTTTGTGAAGCAAATTTTAATCCTAAAATATTATGACTCCTAAAACCACTCTAATGGCTTCAAAATAGCCTTATTACAACATTTAAACCTCAACCTTGCATATCCAAGCACAAATTTAGGATTTTTCCTTCTCAAAGCTTACATGACAACATTTTTGCAAGATTGCAATTTTCTTCATTTTGACTCCAAAACTTAAAGACTCGCCCTAGATCTTACTCAACAGTCTTATTAGACCTTATTGAAGATGAAAACACTCAAAAAACTCAAAAAAAATCTTCCTAACCTATTCACCATCAAAGGATCCAAAATGGAGGTTGAGGTGTAGGTGCTCCTACACCACTATAATTGATTTAATATTTGTATCCCTTGGATGTAGTTGAAATTTATAATTTCAAGTGGGATAATGCTAGGTTGGGTGAAATTAACCTTGCAAACTTATGTCATTTTCATGTCTCTGTGATTCTTAGAAAGTATCCTAGGGGACATGTGAGAAATTCATTTAATATTGGCAATATTATGATTATATTTTCAAGAGGGCATTTAATTTGGTAGAGGTTACACATCACTAGAGGAAAAATTCTCCCCCCTAGGCATCCACATTGGGAATGTGAAGGTTCTTGAGTGGGATGCCCAAGTTTGGAGGGAAACAAGTGTCCATTGGTTCTCCATCTGGAAGTTCAACAATCACCGAAGCATCCTAAATGGTAGAAGATGAAAGGGCTATGGGTTAGGCACCCATGTTGAAGCCTTGTACACATTAATTAATTAATTATAATTACTCTTGGTCTTCCAAGGAAGGGGCATTATTTTTTGCAAGTGGTTTTGGCACCTCTTGTTTTGGTTTACCATTGTGGTTTTTCATCCCACAAGTTATATATATTGGAGCCATGAGATGGTAGTTTCATCTTGTGTTATTTGCAGGTGTATGGAAGCATCTGGGTTGGAAATTAGAAAGGAAGTGTATTGTGGTGTGTCTCTTATGTGAAGATAAATAATATATTTTTCCTCTCTTCTCCTGTGGATTTTTTTCCCAAAAGGGTTTCTCCACCTAAATCTAGTGTCATATTTGTTTATTGATTTTTCCATTATGGTGAATGTGCAATCACATGCATATAATTTGACTTGGAAATCTTATTTTCAGATTTGAATATACATACATAAGTTAATATTGTATCTTAGTTTCACCTTTTTCTCAACAACTTCAGGTGGTTTGACCACCTTTGGAACCCTTTGAAACTAAAAGGGAAGGAAATTCACAATTTTAAAAACTACATTCAAGTTTTCTTACTCAAACTAGATACTAAAGATAATGAAACCTTGTTAATGTATATCCCCCAAATCTAGACTAGAGAGAATATCCCTATAGAACAAGTTAGCATCAAGGATATAGAGTAATAAATAACTAATTGGATGGTTGCAAGTGACTTCAACTCTCCTATGGTCCCTTTTGAGAAGTTGGATGGAGTTGAGGATTACTCAAAAAGTATGTTAGATCTAGTGATTTTTTTTGGCTAATGCTAGTTTTATATACATAGAGGTTCAAGGAACCTATTTTACTAGATCAAATAGGATAACTAGTAATCACCTAATTCAAATCAAATTGGATAGATTCTTGATTTTTGCTTCTTGGAGCATAATAACAAATGTAAATCTCTCTGCTAATCCTAGGGTTGGTTATGAACATAACCCTTTGATCCTAAATTGGAATGACACAAAAATAAAAGGCCTTATCACTTAAGATATGAAATCATGTGGTCAACACACCCTTAGTTCTGAGAGTGCATAAAGATATGGTGGAACCAACCTTTGAGTGGGTCAACTATGTATAGACTAATGAAAAATATAAAAAGAGTGAAGGGGAAGGTAAAAGAATGGAAAAAAACCTCTTTGAAAATATCTTTGAACAAAAGTAAATTTTGACTCAAGTTAAAACAAATACAAGACAAAATGGAAAAGGGAGATACTAATGAAATTTAAGTAAAGAGGAATATACCATGAGAACTGAGTGACAAAAACTTGTGACAAAAGAGGAAATATTTTGGAGACATAAATCAAGAATAAATTGGCTCACTCAAGGAGACAAGAACACTAAGTTCTTCCACCAATCCACTCTAAAACATAGAAAAATAAATACTATATCAAGTCTAACAACAAAAGGAAACATTATTGACTTGGAGGAAGAAATGGATAGAATTAGTTCAAAATATTTCCAATCTTTTCTCAAAGAGCTAAATGAGGAGAGAAACCAAAAGCTAGAAGAAATGTTAGATGTGATACCAACTATATCAAATGGAAATGATAATTACTTAATGACTAGAGTGATTTCAAATGAGAAAGTTATGAAAGTTGTCTTCTATTTTGACCCCTTTAAAGCTATTGGGTTGAATGGGTTCCCTCCTTTATTCTTCCAAGAGTTTAGGGAAATAGTTGGGCTAGACATATATTATGCTACCAAGGATTTCAACGTAGGATATATTTTGAAGCAAATGAACAACACTTTTATTGTCTTGATTCCTAAGATAAATGACCCAAAAAGCATGCTAGACTACAAGCACATTAGTCTATGTAATACAACCTACAAAATTTTATCCAAAATATTGGTTAATAGAATCCAACCTTACATGGAATATTTGGTATGCCAAAACCGAAAAGGGTTTGTGAAGGGAAGACAAATATGGGTTGCTTTCATCAACACGCAATAAATTATTTATTGAATGAATAAAAGCGAGAAATAGGAAATGGTTCTAAAATTGGATATCTCAAAAGCTTATGACAAGTTGTTCTAAAAAAGTTTAGGTTTCAAGAAAAAAATAATAATTTGATAGGGAGTGAGTCACTACTCCCAAGTTCTCAACACTAATAAATGGTGTTACCAAAGGATTTTGGGATTGGAAAGGGTTGAGACAAGGAAACCCTTTGTCTTTGTACCTATTCAATGTGGTGGATGAGATGTTGGAAAGATACATCTCTACATACATCTCCAAAAGAATTTTGTAAGGAATCAATCTAGCTACAAGTCTTCAACCCTCCTCAGACCAAAAAATTGTTGATGAAACCATTTTGTTTGGTAGGTATTCTATTATTGAAGCTAGGTATTGAAAGAAGATTTTAAATTATTATGTTATAGTCTCAATTCATCATATAAACTATGAAAAGAGAAAAAAAAATCTTCTTTAATATTGAAAAAATGCTACAAGAAAAATCATTTCCATTTTGAGTTGCTTGTAGGAAAAAAAACTTTTACCTACCTAGGTCTTCCAAATTCAATTAATAAAATTGAACCAATCTATTGGAATGGTATAAGAGAAAGTAATAAAAAAAATCTTGCTAGTTGGAAGGGAAAATTGTTAAGCCAAGCAAGAAAATACCAAATTTTAAAAACATTTCTCTAGAGCATACCAATATATTATTTATCCATTTTAAAAATCCCTTCTTACCAAGTGGAAAAGATTGAGAAAATAAAAATAAAATAGTTTCTTTGGATAGGAATGGAAGATAGAAAAAAAATGTCGTTGGTCAAATGGGATATGGTTTTTCAACCAAAAGGCAAAGGGGGATTACAGTTGAAAAAGATGACTGGTTAATAAATCCCTAATGTAAAAAACAAGATGGGCTATGGTAAAAGAAGATAAGGACTAATGCAATATTATGAAGGATAAATACCTACAAGGAAGAGACATTTTAACCACCATAAGTGCTCCTAAAGGCTCAATGATATGGAACAATATCCTAAAAAATAGAGGTATTTTAGTAAAAGGTTTAAAATGGAGAATGGGAAAGGGAGACAAGATTAAATTCTATGAAGATGCTTGGTTAGAAGGAAAACCTCTATCCTCAAACAAGAATTTATCAAATTTAAAAAGCTACATCTCCAATATATTTGGGTATTCTATAAAGGAATACACTACCCAACATGGATGCAATAAAGAATGGATAAATTTTCAAAAACCAAATAGTTTTGATTGATGCTCTTTATAGAAATGTTGAATAAGTCTAGAGAGAACTCCAAATTTGTACCCCTCCTAATGAAGAAAAACAAGATGAAAGAATTTGGCTCCACCATCCAACTAAGAACTATACTTCTTCAACAAGCTATTCCACTCTCAAAGATCAAATCATCAACTGGAAGAGAATCTAGAACCTAAATCTTACACATTTTTTTTTGGTGGGCTATAGTTCATAAAAATATCTTAACTCAAGATAATCTAAATAAAAGGGGATTTCAATTGTTAAAAAAATGCACTCTATGTAAAGTTCAAGAGGAAAACATCAATCATATGTTTTTACATTATTCCTACTCTAGTGAGATGTCAGAAAATTTGTTGGAAAAACTAAGAATTCAATGGGTCACATCTGAAGATTTTTTTATTTTTTTTTCATAGATGGATCCCTCCAAAAAATGCTTTGTTAGTTGAGTTATGTAAACAAATAACTCCCTATGTGGCCTAGGGAATATGGAAAGAGAGAAATAATAGAATTTTCAAAGGAAAATAAAAAATCCTAAACACTTAAACTTTGTCATCAGTAACACTATCTCAAAGAACCTAAACAATACAAAAACAAAAACTAACAAGAGCACAAATAATATTCAAGGGGAAATGATTGTCAAAAACTATAACATAAAAATCGAATTATCCAACAAAGATAACATAAATAGAAAATAGAGGTTTAATTTTTAGAGACAACCAAAAAAGGGGTGGGTCAAATTAAAATTGATGGTGTTGCTTAGGGCAACCCTAGTCTAGTTTCTATACGATGGATTTTAAGAGATGAAAATGGTGGCTTGATTGAATGCTTTGCTTCATCAATTGGAAGAAGAACCAACAATGAAGTTGAAGTAATAGTAATGTGGTGGGGCATAAAAAGGGACGTATCTAGAAAAATCCAAAAGGTTCACATAGAAGAAGATTTGAAAAATTGTCATCAATCTTATTAATGGAGAAATCGAACCTTCGTGGAGGTTGAAAGACTATGTGACATAAGTGAAAAAATATCTTAATTTTTTTGAAGAGATGACCATAAACTACACTTACAAAGAAGGGAACAAGACCGTCGATGTTGTTGCTAATGTTGGGATGAAGGTTTGTGGATGGAGCTCTTGGACATCTTCAACAGTTCCCCAATTCAATTCAAAAGGAATTCCAAAATAACAAGAAATAAATTAAAGTTCAAAAAAAGGTTGATAATGAGAAAGATGAAGATCATAAAGATTGAAATGACTCAAAGATCAAAGAGGAAAGAGAATATTGAAAGTACAAAAAAGAAATTAATTTTAAAACTTGTGAAAGGCATCTATCAAAGCCTACATGAAGAAAAGATATGAAGCAAATTACAAATCAAACAATAAAAGTAATAATTACAAGATTCAGATTAAGGATGAGCCCATGGAAGTCCATGTCATGAGCGATAATTATGGCATGAAAGGCTATGGAGTTCAAAATTATTTTAAAAATTTTAAAAGACCCCTTTTTCATTTCTAATTCAAAGTATGCCATCACAAAAATTTGAAAGAGAAAAAATGAAAGAATATGGGTAGGGAGAAGCTAAGAGTGAACCCTTCGCCTATGAGAGGCTGATGGGAAATGCATAATTATGGGGAATTTTTGAAAAAGGAGGGGTTTCCAACTATTTTAATGGTATGTGTGGCTATGATGAAGTACTCTCAAACACATTTTCCAATTCTTGGAATCAAAGAGAAGTGAAATGACAATGGAAGCTATTGGGATTAGTTGTAGAGACATAAAAGTGAAGAGGTCTTCTAAGAAAAGAGATAAAGAGTTTATTGAAGCCTTAAGAAAGGAGAAAGCCTCACCAAGTTCTAGAATGGCTACAAAAGAGATGACTTGCCAAAGCTTTGGGAGAAGATTAGTTGGTATCTTATAAAGTATTTTACTTTGGAGGGAAAGCTTGGTGAGGTGCATACTTACCATTCCCTGCTTTTGGCACATTTAAGGAACCAATAACTCATCAGTTTCCCTTTTTATATCATAACTTCTATGGAAACATCTATCCTCAATAAAGAAAAGCCTCCTTTGCACCCAGGCTTGATCCCATGCTTATATTAGTTCAACCTATATAAAACCTCTCACACATGATAGGCCAACCAATATTAGATAATAATAGAGCTAAAGGAAAATAAAGAAACTCAAAAGGAAACTCCCCATAAAGATGCTCAACGTGTAAAGGAAAAAAATCTAAGATAGAATTATCTTTGAAGAAACCTTTTAAAAAAGCCAAACCTATCTCATGTCAAAGCCTTCATAAGGCTCCCCATTAATCTATTAATAGTATGAAGGGAAACAATCACTTTCAAGAGATTATGATTGTGTCCAACCAAGCTAATCAAAAAATCCCTTAGGGTTCTCTCTTCTTCAAAGGATAATAATAGTAACAAGGACTATGAGAAGGAAGAGAAAATAACTATTAATTCTAAATAGACCTAGGGAATTCATAAGAAGAGGACTCAACCTAAGAAGAACAAGGATATAGTCATTCTCACAATATGCCCCTTTACCCTTAACAAAGGATAAATAAAGGTAAGTTATAGCCCAAGCCATGGTATGGTAGGATAACGATTAACCCCAAAGTCTTGTCATAGTTTATGGATATCATCAATTTCTTTTTATAGTTATGTCTCTTTAATTAATATTAGAACTGGATCATTAGTTCCATTGGCAACCAAAACTAAGTTGCAATAGAGGTGAGATAAGAATCTTGACTATCTAAAAATAGAGATTAATGAAGAGAAGAGTAACTATTGTGGTCTCTATGTGAACCACTCACACTTCTATCACATTTCATGCTATAAGGTGTATTCTCTATATTCAATAATTGTACACGTATTACTATCTATTGTAAATCCTATATTCTTAACATGTGGTCATGCTAATAAAGAGTCCTATAGACATGGCTAGATTGATCTTACACCCTAGACCCATCAATTGCCATGTGCCATAATCACATATAAAGATGTTAGTTATAGATAGTTGAGAAATAAGAACTGTATTACCATAGAGATGAAAACTATACAACTGACTAGGTATTATCTAACAATAACCTTGTAGTTACATCTTATACCATCAAATTATATATGCTATAAAAAACACACAATCCCTCATAGTCAATATATCCATTTTTCACATATCTAATGGAAAATAATAAAAAGTACATTCTCCAATCTCATAGAAGCATACCACACTATTTAATCTATATGTTTCACTCCTTTACGATTATATAAGAATATTATGAATCAAGGATTACAATCCACAACCATACAAACTCATAAATCATATCTACCAATTGTTAAAACATGGTTCATCAATTTGTCCATGTTACCCAACAACCTAATTCCAAACCACACAAAATTATTTGAAGACGCAAATACATTTCCCTCCATGCACATAAGAATTTCATTATCCTTTAAATTTAATCATTATAAGGAAGATTCAAAAATGTAAGGAATATAGGTTACCATTCAATAATCCAATAATAAAAATTCAACCAACTTTCAATAATAAGGTAAATAAGAATATAATCAATCTGATGTCTTCTCAATCATACAAGCATTCAATTACAACTTAGAAACAAGAACTTTATGTAAGTTGAATTGAGGTTCCTCATTGTAAAAATAGAACATCAAGTCTTTGTTTTAATATATGTAGAATGCTATTGACGAAGAGACTTTTTATGTCATGATAACTAATCAACCCAATGAGGGAAAATTTATAAGGGTCGGAACTAAATTAGACCTCTGCCTTAACAAAAGCTAATATTCTACAATAGCAACATATCAACTCAAAGTTTTGCTCCAAGAGCAAAACAACATCAAGGACAAAAATATGTTTCATAAAATAAAATAAATATTAGTTCCATATAGTGAACAACTTTCAACCACATTTTAGGAGGATGAGAAATACTTAAAGTGTGTAGTCATAGTCTCAACCAAAGGATAACCAATTGACTAAGTGCAAGTTCTTTTCAAGTTAACAAATTAATGTATAACTACCAAAGAAAATTCTTGCTGAGTTTGAAGCAACTCCATGACCAAATGTGCATCCAAACTTTATCTCAAGTTGTTTCCTACCAAGAAAAGAAAGAGTATCGTGCATGTACTTTTCCTTAACCGCATAGCCACAAGATCCTTTGCTAAACATATCAATTGAGAAGTAACCTTTCCCTTTATGAAGGTTTCCAATTGGGAAAACCCTTGGGGGAGGTGAAGACATGCAAGCATTCAGCAACTCATGCATTGGAAATCAACAATCATGAAACAATCACAGAAACATTACAAACAAAATGGAAGCTATGGTCAAAGACTTTAGTAGGATGCAACTGCAATCTCATGCAACTCTACCTCTATTTCAATGACTCTAAACCAATACACATTGCATGATCTTAAAAGATATTCATAAGTCTTAACCACTCATTTGGTCCATCACGCTCTAGAACACCGCTTGGTTCTAAGAAGACATCCTATATCTATCGCATCTTGAATCTTCGCAAAAAAAGAAAAGAAAAAGGCTAACCAACCAATATGAAGTGAATGGAAAATTCTAAGTACTTCTTATGATTAAGAAAAAATAAAAAGTTACAAATTCGTAAGAACTTGGGTACAATATTACTACACTCGTAAAAAGTTATAAACTCCACATATACTTTGTAACATTTTCTAATTGATGAGTAAGTCATCTAATGAGAAAACCTGAATATATAAGAATAAACCACACCAATAACCTTACTGCTCAAAATGTAGAGACCTCCAAGAATGAGAAACTATTAACGTTGAAGATAGAGATTGCAAACACTTCCTCAACACTTGGTGACAAGTTCAATCTCTACAAGATTCAAGATTCCATCATCAAATTTCTAGGAGTCAAGGCAAATTATCGAACAGTCAATCAACTTTGTCAGTTACAGCCAAGCTACCCCAGATGGATTCTGAGAATACTTGGTTTCTATTTTGTGCTTCTCTGACGTGCTCTTTGACCAGAAGTTTCCACATGTGCCCAAGGTCTTGAGTGAGTTGATCTTCAGTGTCTTTGTGTGCCTACTAGTTCTTGTATTGGTTAACCCATTTATTCCGTCTCTTCCATCGTATTGTGTCGTTGTCAATAATTATTACTCAATCATGATTCTATTGAAGTCTGACTTAACTTCTTAAAGACATTGCCACCACATGTTAATACTGAAATTCTGCACTACCAACACAATCATTTGCAGTAGAAAATAAGAATAAGAGTTCACATCAAGAATGATTGCATGGCAATACAACAATTGATGCTTTATTTCAAGATAGTGTCCAGGTACACAGAAAGCAGTACAGGGAGGACCTTGTATAAATCATCACCCCTTCCTTGACTATGAAAATGCTATTTAAAGGTCCAATGGTTACCGGTTAGGCCGCAATTTTTGGGTTAACTTTTTATAACCATTTGATAACTTACCACCTCTAGCCGACAATTAAAATAACAAATTAAGTCAGCCTCACATGTATTAACATAACATAAAATTATACAGTTTGCACCATCCTCTACATGGTCATGTGTGGGGAATGTGGCATTTCTACAACTAATTTGGAGGAAATAGTTTGAAGAGGCCTTTGGTACACCACCAACACAGCAGTTCTTTCTGTTCTATAACAAATAGTTATATACACAATTCAAACAAAATCAAGATATTTTCAACACGACCTTCATAAATTCATATATCAGATAGCTCAAAGCCGCAGAAGGAAGGACCTGTAGAAATGCAAAAATTTGAACATGTCAAATACAATAAGAAAATACTATATCAATTTATGACAAGGTGCACTCAACATTACCCAGGAAACCAAGCAACTATTAAATCTAGAATTTGAAAATGAAAATCGCTTGTGGATAATGGCATTCCCAAGGAGAATAATATATAAGTCAGTCGTTTCAGAGAAGCATGACCACTAATCTCAAAGAAAATAAAGCTGCAATATTTGAACAAACAATTTGGATAAATCTCTTATTGCTGTTCAAATGTGAGTTTCTTAACTCCTAAACTAAGTGCTATACAAAGCATTTTACAACTAACTTTGACTTTCAATTAAATAGGTTCAGATTCTATATATATGCTTCAAAAATATATCTTGACATGCTCAAGAAAGTCTTTGCAAATGTAAAAGAAAAACACATACATTAAAGATCCAAATTATACACAGCCTACTGTATCATTTTCCCAACTTCAACTTGCCCAAAATATTGTATGCACAGATAAGAAAATTAAAGGCATGCTAATTTTACTATTGCATACAAAATAATAATATCAGCATGCCTAGTACAAGTTTTACCTTTCTTTCTAGTTAGAAATCAAGGATTTCAATAAAGTTTAGTTGGCTGAGGGTGGTTTTGATTTTGCCTTCTGAAATTTAGAATTTCAAGATGACGTACTCTTAAAAGATTATTACATTCCATGGAAGCATGTTTGTGTTTTAGTATCTAGTGAGTTAAGAAATCAGATCAAATTATGGGTTTACAATAAAGATCCAAATGTACAAAGGTGAGAATTGCAACAAACCTGCATCGTACTGGGGAACGCACCAGCATACAGAGCTCCTGCGCCGTCTCTCTTTACTATGGAACTAAATGTAGCTACTAAGCCCAACTTTGTCGTCTCTTGAAGCTGAAGATGCCTGCGCGCTACTTCTAATGGATATGTCACTATCTCTGCACAAGCACCCGCAATTGCTCCATATACCAAGGTCCTGACCACTCCAAGCTCCATTTGTTTGCTATTATCCCTCACCTCTTCCTCTTCAGTACTGATGTCCACTTTTAAGGTTTGTTTTCTCTCTCTTTCATCCTGAATCCGCCATCTCAAACGTTTTTGTCCCTTAGGTGAACTTAAATAGGCAGCTTTTAAGATGTCATATACTCCATAAAATACTGCTCCTGCAGGGGCCATGCTCAAAAGAGTTGGAGAAAGACCTTTATAGAGAGAGAGAAAGCCTTCTGTGCGGACCATATGCTGAAAACACCCGACAACACCACCTAGGGTTTCACCTCCCGGTGCAACCAGCCTAGTTCTAATCTGCATAAGTTTAAAAATTAATTCTAGTACAGGACTGCCTTTTTGAACACCCACAAAATCGTATTTGAGAGAAAGAAACAAGAATGGCAGCTTACATATTTGAACCATGAGACAACAAAACAGAGATGCAATGAAATGATGTATTCTCTAAATAAATTTTCTGGTAAGCATTTTCCTGAAATGAAACACAATGTAAAAATTTTATGGGTAGAAAATAAGGCCTGCTTACAGTGTCCATGGGAAGACATATCATAGTGGCTGCAATTCCTGAGACAGCTCCAGCTGCAAGTCTGTCAGAGTTTGTGATTTCTTCCTTTCCGGGGAGTTGTAACAACCAATTGCAGTACATGTCATATGTTACAAAGTTTATAGATTTAAAAGGGACCATACGAAAAAGATTCAATGCATTCCCTTTCCAAAAGCCTGCAAACCCTTCAGACAACCAGATGAAATAAATTGTTTTGAACCAATTATCCTTTGCCCCCCGTACAATGTATTCCAGTTTCAGTCTTTCCAAAGGGGCAACAAAAGTTCTGAGCACATCAAGGAGAGAATTCAGCTTATTGAATTTGAATTTCGGACCATAACAAGACAGTTGGCAAATGTGTATGAAGTTTGTAAGAATCCAATTTGTTTCTTGAATTTATCAATAACAAAAAATCTGGGTAAATTTCATGAATAATATTAAGTCCAAATATGTAGCAACAAAAAACCATCATTATAATGTATTAGTCCCAAATTTCTGATAGCTCCTGTAACCATGCCTGGAAGACACAAGCGGAAAAAATTAAAATAACACTGAGAAGTAATGTGCAGATTCTAGTGTTTTACTATGATAATCTAAATGAATGCTATTAAACTCAGTACCAGGGGTATGCATTTAGCAATTCACTGGGCACACTGTAATGGTTCCTCTGAAAACAGTGCTGATAGAGAGGGTGAAATGGTCGGGTTAAAACTTTTCTAATGATGAACCTTGTAGGGGAGTATCTCAAACTCACCACATCCCTCAATGTCCACAATATAGTTACAGGTTTGAAAAAATAATAAATTTGAGCCATTCAGGAAGACAATAATTTGGAAATCTGAAAAAAAAAATTTAAAAATCAGAAAAGTTCTTATCAAATTGAAAAATCTGGACCAAATCAGATAAATGCAGCTGGTAAAAGACCAGATCCTGAAAAATCTGGAACAGTGGTTAACAAAATTTGATAATCATCAACACTTTCAGAGGGGTATTATCATTATGTCCTCCAATAGCCTACGATTATCAGCAGGGTAGGAAATGGCTAACTTCAGTGCCTGAGAGCGAACCAATACATGGGATGATATTAATCAACAAATTAGTACTCTCTGCCCAAGGCATAGCTCCTATCCCCCACATACTTAACTGAAATTCTACCCTCTTGCGCAATCTTGTGGTACCTACCAATGAAATAAACTGCTATATGGTAAGGTCATCCTTTTATATTAGGCATACACATAAAGGCCATCTCAGAGGGACATGTACATGAGGCTAACACGTGTAGAGGAGGAAAGACGGCAAGCCTACTTCTAACGAGACACCATAGGCCTTCCTCATCCTTGGTGTAAAGGAATTTCCATATCAAAGGTGCCATTCATGTTTGAAAACCAGTTAAGCGGACTCATGTGACTAGAAAAAGCAACTATACCCCTTCAGAAATCATGCAAACATATAATGTATATGCATGTCGATCATTCTCATTATCTTATACCCAAAATGTAAGTTTGGCCATTGCTGTAAGAACAAAACCTCTAGAACAAATGCAATTGAATATCATGCAAGCATTATTTATGCATGTAACAAAGATAACCAATATGCAATATAATATAACATTTCATAACCACATTCATTAGCAAACCAAATAATATGGATCACAATGTTTTAGCTGTAATTTTTGATTTATGATTAAAGATCAAATGGACATAATAGAAAAGGATGCAAATCCAACGTGATCTCATCCTATTGTAAATCTGTTGTACCCAAACCAAATTTTTTGCTTCGTCAAGGCATTTTGCTTAAAATAGTTTAAACCTTGTAAAAGTGTCGTCAAAACTCATTTTTGGGGAAAATCAAGTATGGGATTTTAGTCAATTTGATATCTGTAAGATACTGTAAAATTTGAAAAAAATGAAAATTAGGGTTTATGGACCCCTATTTTTAGGCAAAAAACCCTAAAATTTGAATCTTGTCAAAATTGACTAAAAATTGTTTTGATTGGCTTATTTCACTTCACGATCATAGTGGTGAAGTCAGTTTCAGTTAAAAGTCAGTATAAGTCTGGTGGGTAGTTTTCACTTTTTCAGGAGAAAAGTTAGGACCTCTAAGGTCCTCAATGGCAGAGGGCCAAATACCAGGTGTTGAAATCTAAGCTTAAAACGCTCCAACGAAGATTCTATGGCGAGATATGTTCAAAATGATGTTTCGTCTCAAAGTTTGTCAAAGTGAAAATCATCAAAAATTTCTAACTCTGGAAATAAAAGAGCCCCTAGAGGCCAGGGGCGCCCTAGATTTCAGAGGCCCAAATCATCTTTTTGAGATTTATCACTTCCAAGAAGACTTTTTTAGAATACTGTCAACTTCGCGATGAGTCTACCAGCCAGTCCAGAGGATCTGTCTACCACCTGAAACTGGAGATTGAACAAGAAATGAGGGAGATGAAAATTTGACTAACACTGGAGCAAAAAGCGCCCCTGCTAGCCAAGAGCACCCAATTTTTTGAGGTACCAGATGAAGGTTTTTGATCAAATGATACCCAGGATGTTTGTCTTAGACTTGATTAGGCTTCATGACAAATCCGTCAGCAGGTTAATCTGAGTTGCTGTAACTGCCAGAATTAGGAGTCAAACATGATGTTTTATCATGGTCAAAAATGTCAGAACACAGCAAAAGTGCCCCTGGAGACCAGGGGCGCCCAAGGTTTTGGACCCTCAAATGCAGTTGTTTGGGTTATCTTAGATACTCATCCTGTCCGTGATGCTTCCAGCTTTCTGTTGCATGTTTTAGCCAAGTCAGTTGACTTGTCAGCAGCCTGCAACCGGGATTTAAGTGGATTATCACCCATTTTCAAGAATGGCTAACTTTGGGAGAAAAAGCACCCCTGGAGGGCAAGGGTGCCCAATTTTTTCACCTAGCAGATGATCTTTTTAGGAAAAGTGCTCTTTAAGAGATCATGTTTAGAATTCAGTCAGCTCCATAGTGAGCCTATTAGCTAGTTCTGAAGTTTTGTCAGTTGCCAGAGAATGCGAGATGAAGTGAGGTCATAATCACCTTCAAAATGATGAAAATGCATGAAAATTTGACTGTCTAGTAAGAAAAGCGCCCTAGAGGCCAAGGGCGCCTTGAATTTTGAAGCCTCAAAAGTTAGAATAATGGTTTGCAACCTCAAGGAGTTTCTTGCCAGTTTTGATCCTACTCTTCAATGAAACTGTTAGCCAGTCTTCTATATACATCAGTCAATCAGAATCGATGATCAAACATAGCCTCCGGTGACATTTGCAAATGAAATTTTCAAGAAAATTTTTTAGTCTGGAGTAAAGGCGCCTAAAGTCAAAGTTTGACTTTTTAAACTTAAGTGAGTGGGCCGCCCCATAAAGGTGGAGTTTTTGAACTCAACTTAAAATAATATTAAAACTCTAGTTCTGCTTCCAAGTCGACTTCAACAAGACTTAATTTTTCCATGCATGTGAAGATCATTGAAGTGCATGAAGGTGGCGCCCAATTTAGGGCTAATTTTTCATTTAGTTAACTGAAATGGAGGTCCAATAGTATTTTGGCGTCCCATTTTAGGTATTTGCATGCATATGTGATGCCTTAACTCATAAATTTTATTTATTAAGGCATTTGGGCATCCATTATTCTCATCATAGGTGGAAGCAAACACATTTTCTCATGCAAGCAAAGATCTGAAGGCGCTAAGGGTGATACTTTTTAGTGTTCTTCGTAGTGCCAGGTCAAATTGTTGAGAGGAAATATTTTTCAAACTTCATTGTTCGAGTGCATGCAAACTTCATCAAATCAAATTCAAGGCATAGGCATCTTTTTCAAAGGCAAAATAATTTCTATTTTCTATCTCTAAAATTCTTCTATCCTTGTCTTAGGTTTTCTCTCGCATGTCAAAGTAAACGGCATAATTTTTAGAATCTGGTCATCTGCATTCATTCAGCATAACATTAGCAGCAAAACCCATATTCCAGAATTTTTCAAGAAAATTACCCCGCTGCTTCCATTTTTGAAGCACTATGCTTTTTTCTGAAGATTCTTTTACATGTGGGCCTAAAACTCAATTTTTCAAAAAACGGAGGATCTGGGTGTGTTCAGCTCATCAGCGCCTACAAAACCCTTCTCAAGAAAAATTGCCTCCAGAGCCCCTATAGTCAATGCAATTCTCAACTGAAAATCCTTTGCATGCCTTAGTAAAACTCATTTTTTCAAGTTTCTAACAATCTGGGTCTGCTTAGAATTTCGTTCTCTACAAAACCCATGTTTCAAAAACTTTCCTAACAAGTTTCCCTCAACTGGCTATTTTTAGCCTCATCCAAAGTCATTTTTAGCTTTTTCTGAAGTTTGCCCAAACATATCCGACTTTACAGTCAAAAGTCCAAATTTTCAAAATGCAATATAACCCAATAGAATACAAGGCCAAATCAGTCTTAGTTCATGACTTTTTTAAAACCTTTGACACAAACTTCCGTCACATTTATCTAGTGGTCAAATTGAGCAAGTTGGAAGGCACTAACAGCACAACAATCAAAAATTTTAGGCGTTCTGGATTGCTGGCAACGACATCTATTCCCATCACAATGGCTGATCTTGAGTTCGTCATTGCATGCATAAAGCATTATGAATCATCTACAAGACAAATCCGACCAGCAGATGGGCGAGTCATTTGTAGCCTCAAGCTGAGAGACGTCGAGAAATGCTTTGCCATTCCACCCCGTTCAGACAATTTTGTCATAGTCATGGAGGATTGCAACAAGATATGGCATGGAGACAAGCAAAGATCTCAAAGAAAGGTTTCTCAAAGGTGGCTAAAGGAACAAAAAACCAACTTGCCAAAGAAGGTTGGGCGTGGAGAGTTTAAGGACGAGATTGCTATCCTGATTACTTTGCTCAACCGAGTTACAGGCCAAGAGGAAGCTCATATTTTCCGACCGTGGATGTTCTATGTCATCAATCAGATTATCCACAATAATGAACACTTTGACTGGGCTATGTTGATCAGTGAGTGTCTTTACCATCAAATCACAGGATTCCTTAAAATCCATGAGTTTCACATGGTTTCTTATTTGGTCTACTTAATTGCATTCCAAGGCAATTTTAGAACTTTGAAGACCAATGGAACTCTTGGCGTTCAGCATGTACACGAATACTTCTCACAATTGCAATTCTCAAAGGCTGAACAAGATTTCAAATAGGTGAATGATCACTTCCTAATGAAGACAGTCAGAGACCTTGATAATGAGACGCACATCAGAATTTCACCAGAGGCAAAATCAGCAATGGAGAGTTGGGCCGATTGGTTCATTCAATTCCCTACTTTCACATATATTTGAGTGTATGGTTACACTGGAGAACCTCTGATGCTACTGAGATACCCTTCAGATAAGGTCCTATTCATGGAATTCCTAAGACAGGCTCACAAGGTTCATACTTCTCTTCGCAATCGGCACAAGCAAGCATTCACCTTTCCATGTGGATTAGGCATATACAAGTACAGGACAACAGCTGATTACAAGTTGATGACCAATGAGTTGTCAAAATTCCATCTCAAGTACCTGAACAAGAAGCGCTCCTATGATCCTCTGGGTCACTATGCAACACGGTTAGAGCGAAATCAGTCACATAGGCCAGCACTTGAGGACTTTTGGGTCAACTACGAAGATGAATTTGAAGTGCGTTGACGTCACTACTATAGACTTACTCTTCCTCAGCTTGCTGATTTTCTATCAGAAGACATTGAGGGTTTGTCAGATGATGACAGGGAGGTGTTACTTAGCACATTCGTCAAGGACCAAGTTGCTCGCCGGCCACTTCAACAGCCGGATTGGTACGCCAAAGAGAGTACTTCAGTTGAAGACCTGTCGAGAGGAGTTATCAAAACTAGCATGCACTTCATGGACAGAAAGAGGAGGCAAAAGGTAGTTTCAATTACAAAGCAGCCAGAGGTGTTTTCTTCACTGCCTTCTACATCAAGGTCAAAACCCAAAGTGAAGCAAAGGAGCAATTTGATTGAAGGTGCCAGAGTTAGTGGAAGAACAAGGAAAGGAAATGGAGTTCAAAAAGAGAAAGCGTCGAAAGTTCCAATAGAGACAATGGTACAAGCTAAAGCCAGTTCTTCATCCCCTGGTTCACCATTTTCTCCTCAATCGCCTCCCATTGGGATTGATCTTGACTCAGAGCCAAAATTGTCAATTCATGAAACCTCAAGGCCAGTCAATCTACTAGCTAGCAATGATCACTCACGTTGGCTTGAGAGGACTTTGGGAAGAAGAAGGCAAAATCCTTCCTATCAACTTGATCTATCTGAGTTTGGCAGTCCCTATCAAGACAAGTCAAATAAGAAGATTAAGAAGCAAGTGCATACAAAGAAGACTCCTAAGGAAAAAATTATTGTTGAAGTTGCTAAACCACTAGAGGGCAAGAGTCTAGATGAAGTTGAAGTTGGTGATTTCACCTTCGTCAAAGCAAATCTTGGCAGGAGCACTCGGTACATGGACATGAGCCTCTTTAAGGTTGTTGCAAGTAATCTTGAAGAGCATGTCATGAAGCATAGAGAAGATAAGGCAGCCCTCAAGGCTGAGAACAAGCAACTCCAGCAATACATCTTTGATCTTCTTCATGGAACCACAAGCAAGGCACCTATTCTTCCACAGCTTCAAGAGACACCTACAGATCTACAGAAACTAGGTCAATTAGTCAATTGTGGAAAACTCTTGGAGAAATGGATTGAATATTTCATTATTGCAAGTAGATACCTCCTCACAAAAATGTATCAATTGAGTTACGAAGCACATGATCTTTGTCAGGGAATCCAACTACTTGAATTGACTATGGCAGAGGGAAAACCAAAGGATTTGATTCTCATCTCTCAGTTGGTAATTGCATATAATGTCGTTGTAGCAGATGAAGATAAAAGAAAGCTTTTCGCTTGGAGAGAACAACACCTCTTCAAAGTTGAAACATATGAGAGAATCTCTACAAAGTTGGCTCCAATCAAAGAGGATGTTGTCGAGGCTCTCAAACTCATTAGTGGGTTCATCACTTAGAACATGTGCCATTATCTTCGTGAGAATGGTACCTATACTGATCTTTAGGTTGTGCATACCAAGTTCGAGAATCTGGTTCATGATGGTCTTGATGGTGATCCTGAGGCATCCAAGTTGAATCACTTTTTAATGATGTCAACTAGCTTCAAAAAGGTAGTTGAATAGGTCAAAGAATGGTAGAGAATGATCAAGGATGGAGAGAAGGAGTTGAGCAAACAATCTATCATTGTAGATAGCGTCAAAGTGCTAGAAGGTGAGACAGTTAATGAATTATTGGAGGAGATGATGGCGCATGACGATCTAGAGTAGACAGACAATCGAATCCTGCAACATTCCTAAAGATAGAGTCATAAGCAGCAGTCAACTCAACATCATTCTTGTGTTTTGATTGTTGATTTCATGCATGTTTATCTCATCTTTGTGGATATCTTTGGAGGTCGTACTTTCAGTTAGGATCCAGTTAACCAATGTTAGTTATCAGTTGACTTTTTTTTCAATAAGGACTTGTGTGTTGCAAACGTCCATTTATTTTGTAATAGTTTAGTTAATGAGGTAGTTTTCCAGTTAACTGTTAGGTTGCATATAGTTAGACTTAGAGAATAAAATCTTGCATGCTTACAAGACTGAGTGTAAACTCAAGGAGATTTTATGGTTCCCTACTCCTTGAAGTTTTATAAATAAGAGCATCCTTGCTCATTTGTATTTTAAATTTTGTTGCAATAACAAATTGTTGTGCCCACCCTGCCATGCAATATTTGCTATTTTGTATCTGTTCACTTAGTTAAATATAATGTTGGTTTGATCGTTCATTGTGTGCGTGTCTCGTTATGCAATTTTCTGTCCCATTTTTATTCTTGTTGTGATTAATAAGCTTTGTTTCATATCTACACCTCAGATAGGGGTTCCTCCTCCTTAGGAATTTAGAAGTAGATTTTATCATTTGATGTTGTGATTGATAGTCTTTCTTTCATATCTACACCTCGGATAGGGGTTCCCCCTGCTTGGGAATTTAGAAATAAAGATTGTTGTTTAAGTGTTGTTTCCAATAAGCTTGTTTCGTATCTACACCTCAAATAGGGGTTCCTCCTCCTTGGGAATTTAGAAATAAAGTTTATCGTTTGATGTTGTTACCAATAACCTTCATATCAACCTGCATTTCAGATAGGGGTTCCTCCTCCTTGGGAATCCCAATATAAAGTTTATTGTCAAATACTCCCCGCTCCTAAGTCCTCATGCTCTATTTCTCTTGAGGAAATAGGATAGTTTAGCATTAGCCTAGTTGTAGTTAAGAATCTGCAAAACCAGAGAAAAACCTTAGCTGCAATGTATTGGTTTTCTTAACCTTGTGCCTCTTCCAGCTGAGTCAAAAAGATAGGAATTAGATTAATTTATTTTTTCATGCATGTCAGCAAAAGAGGGAGCTTCCCCTCCTAATTTGAAGAGCAGTTCAATTGTGCATAGTTGTCCATTGCCAATACGCACTCCAAAGGTACGAATTGTAATGCCAACAAAATCAAACACCAGCTTTTGGGAAGCATACTAACTTGCTTCCTAAGCTTTCGAACCTTTATTACTAGATATGCCTTCCCTCATAGATACACGTTTCCCTATCTGTATGGATACTGATTGGATATGCCCAGTATGAAATTTGATATGGTACCCTATAAAAATAAATAAAAAGAAATGAAATTACTTGTCTGTTGTAGAGGCAAAACAACACTCTTCTCACAAATTTCACTAATATTTTGGAGGCATCTGGGCTGAGAATTTTTTTTTAAAAGTTTATGTGCAGCATGGTTCTTTTGCACACACAAGCATTACTTGTTTGTGCATGCACAAATGATGCATCCCAGTCATCTGGTATCCAAGGTTTGCAAAAAGCATATCATATTTGTATTGGGTATTCTACCATATTTTCATCCATGCAACGGTACTCAAAATAAAATCCATTGTGAATTTATACAAGACAACCATTTACATAAAATTGGATGCTAAGTTCTGGAGATTGTTCTAGTTACAATGCCAAATCTTCTGAATCATGCCCATTCTTTTGAGCTGTTTCATACCTTTGATGAATATAGAGTGAGTTATGAGCCATCAAAGTTTACATACAAAATTCACAACAATTCTGTTACATCCCAAATTGTGACGTTACAATTTACCATCACTAGATAGAGTAAATGTGAATTATAGAGGTGAATTAATGATGCTTGTACCTTGTTTTTAATATGAATGATGTTTCATTTAATGTTATTCTTGGTGAAATATTGCATAAAGGAGAATAGAAGGTTATTGATTTATGAATAATCTAAATGTTTCATGTATTCTGCTTTGTTATGAGCATATGACTGCCGATGTCATGTCATGGTGTGCAGGTATGAAGACTGATCCTTCGGACAGAGGAGAGATATCACTCGGGGAGGAACTTGGTCGGGTAAGCAGTAACGAGTACCAAATGAGCATACACACACGTCAGTATAAGTTCTGAGAAACCAAGTCAGTTATGTTGGTCTAGATAAGTCAACCTTAGGCTTAGGAGTAAGATTTACTTCCCCATGCTTTATATGATGTGATTGAATGTTAGTCTGACTTTACTGTGAATCCCTGTGAATGAACGTAAAAGAAAGAATGTGATGCAGGTCGAATAGGTACGTATACACATGTATACACTGTATACACATATCTAAATGTATAAACATATCGACACGTATGTACGTAAGCAGATGGATATGCTCGTACATATGTATCGACATGTATATACGCATACATATGTATATACATAGAGTACATGTAAACATGTTTACACGTACACATTCCGCCTGGTATCTTGATAAATGATATTCAAGTATTATTATCTGGAGGATTTAATTATATATTTATATATATATGATATATATATATTAATAAGGAGATTATTAATATATATATTTATATATATAAATATTAATACATAAGAAATGTATAAATAATAATATATTTATATATTTTATTGATTAAATGTGTTAATATTAAAATTAATATTTATTTATATATAAATACGTTTATATACAAATAAATATTAATGTTTAAATTAACACAATAATAAATAAAATATATAAATAGAAATTATTAAAACAATTTCAATTTCGAAAGGATTAAATTCGCATTTTTTGTGGAAAGATTAAATTCGCATTTTATTATTGTGAAAGCCTAAATATTAGAAGATAGCCGTGTATAATTCTTAAACCTTTCAAAATGCATTTGAAAAAGCAAAAAGGAAAATTTAAAAGTCGAACTTAAGGAGATGAAAGAAAATATAAAATGAAGAACTTACCCGTGAAAATGGCGGAGCTCCCTGCACAGCTGGGAATGGAAGAAGACAATGTCAAAGTTTTAAAACCAGAAAATAGCAACAAACAACTGAGCTGGGTCGATTTGGGACTTAACCTAAAACGCAGCAAAAATATCATGAAAAATTCTGACGCCTGGCAGAAAAACGTGACTGTAGATTTCGTTTTGGTTTCAAGTTGAAAGATTCTTCGAATTGCTGGCTGTATAGGAGTCGATTCATCATAAAAGAACATGACTAAAGGTTTGGATGCATGGCAGGTATCACTTTGACTGAGTAAATATTGAAATTTGTCAATATTCATGCCCAGAAATGGGGAAGTTGTTTTAACTGCGACCTATAAATACCTCACAAGCTCTCATTCGAATTCACTTCAGATTTTTCTCTTCTTTGACGTTTTTAGAAAGAGTTTATCCACTGCAAATATTGTGAGTTTGTGCTAGTTATCTGTTTCAAGTGTTTCAGTGTGTGCTAAGTTTTCTCAGTATAAATTTATGTGAGACAACAATAAAATTCTTTATTTGGAGAAATTTTTGAGTGAGGATACTGTTAGCTGGGAACAACATTAGAAGATTTCTGAAGGAGTATTACTGGAAAAGGAGCTTAAAACAGGCATGATTCTGAATTAAAGTTTAAAAACTTTAAAGTTATTTTCTTTACTGTCTTGTATTCGCTGTCTGTATTGAACTGAGAATAATGAATTGTTTTAGTAACCATTTGTTGATGATAATCTTTTATGGCATAAAGATTTAAAAGAATTTCATCTTATGCATGGGTAAGGATTAGGGAATACTTATGCATAGGTAAGGATTAGGGAATATCAGTACAGTTAAAAGAATAACTTGTTGCATTCAATTTAATTAGGAATGGGATTTTGGAAAGAAGAGATTTAAATGTGATTAGGAAGGGGGTTTTGAAAAAGAAAGGATTCTATTTGGTTATATGCATTAATAGGGAATTATATGCATTGCATTTCAAGACTGTCTTTTGTGTATGATAGTTGATTGGTAGTAATAAATGATTATGCAACTGTTTGAAGTTCTAAACTTGTATGATCTCCGTATATGGAGAATACGTAGAATATGTAATAAATTCTAGGAACGAAATGATGTTTAAACAAAGTGTAATCCTAGCTTGTGTTATTACGTTAACATTAGGAAGCTCTCTCCTAGGATAAAGAATTCCGGAAACAGGAGATAGGATAGCAAACACTTGCTTAAAGACTCATTTCTAGTAAACTGTTTGAGGTAGGTAGTCTGGGGTATACTAAGCCCACTGAAGGACACAGCCTACGCGTAGAGTAAGGAAGCCCAAAGGCAAATCGGCCCTGAGTAGTGTAAGTGATAGATGACTTACTCAGTCGTTTACTGAACCAAAATACTATGGCCATAGTAATGTAATGTACCTACGTCCTCTTTGATTAGAAGATGATTACATTGTCAGTTCACAGTTGTCCAATAAGTACATACTAGGTTGAGATTGTGGGATACAAGAATCTAGTGTGTAGGACACAGCACTATGCTCAGTTGGTAATCGTTAAAGGATACCCAACCAATCTCCTCTTCGAAGGGAGGGCCGTTCATTGCAAAATGATCGTGCGGGGGACCGCATTATAAGTCCGTGGTTGGCGGAAAAGCGCCCGAGTGATGTTTCTCCTCCACAGCAAGCGGCCGATGTACCAAGATTTGAAAGGAAGGACTCCTGGACATTCTTACTTCTATTTGTGCAAAAGCTTACGAGCTATGTATGTAATTGTATTACTTTTGAACTCTGATTTGTATTTGCAAAAGAAATGTAATTCGTGTGGAAACATATTGTAACTTGTACGTATTTATCAATAAAGAAAGGAAAAATTTTATTGTATCATCTTTGTCACTTGTTACCTTTACATGTTTAAAGTGAGAATTGGAAAATTTTTAATTTATGCAGAATTGGGTCGTTACAAATTCCAACATATAATAAATCCTTTGTAAATCTCAAATCTCCATAACATACATTCTAAAGCTTATTTCAAGTTTTAAGAACCAAAGTTAAATCCAAATGCGAATCAACTTCCTTCAGGAGATGGCCTCTAGAGTTTAGATGCCTTCCCTAGAATTATACTAAAAACTGGACCAAGTCAGCTTCCTCTAAATAAAAAATCCAAATGTCTAACAAATCTGTTCTACTTTATGTTTTCTATGGTAAATTTGACACTCACTTGGGCCTACAGGAGAACTCTTCGTACTTGGGCTACTAACCATCTCAAATAATTTTTTATGGTGGTGCTAAATTCAGTGCGAAAAATGCAGGAAAGTTTACAGTTGAACTTCAAGCTATCTTGTCTTACAATTTCTCAAAGATTACACTTCTAACCTGAAAGATCTGCCACTCTCTCCAAAATCCAACTAATATTTCATAAAATTTTCCCTCTATCATGCATCCTTTCATTATTCCACCTTTACAATAATCAAAATGCAAGCCAACATGTCCTTCAATTTCTGTAAATCCATTGTCAATTTGTTAAAGCTCCTTTGAGTCATCATCCCTTTTTTCTTGTTTATTCTATCTATAATAAATAGCCACAATGGCCAATTCTTGAATAAGATTGATGATGTTCAATAGCCATCTCATGATGCCCAAAGTTCAAGATAAATCTAGTTACTAGCCCCATTGCAATAATCCATTGGCTATCAATCAAATGAATGCAACCCTCCCTAGGATGTTGTTGATCTACTGCCACATTTCTTTGAAACCTCCTTTATGTCCATACATTTGCCAAACTTGGTGCATTTCTTTGCTATCTTCACTAAATAGGATATTCATCAATACAGGTCACATCTACTCTTTGTTGATCTCATTCATCAAATAATGCACCCTCTCCTCCCACTAGGCTTTTCCCATGAGATCTTCATCTATCGTCTTGAGCACAATCTCTTAGTTATTATAACCCTAAATCCTTGAGTTCGTCACAACACAAGACTGGCATCAAAGCTGAAAACAAAAACAAAAAAAACTTCACAAGGCTGAAGTCAAGAGCATAATTATGAATGCTACTATTCCATGTAAAGTATTTGTATGTACTATGTACTAAGATCTGCATGTCAACCTACACAAATCTAAAAATAAGACCCGGGCATTGTCCTACACACACAATTATGGAAATTAAGACATCTATTGACAGGAAATATGTTATTATTGTAATATTTGGCAAAAAAAATTTAATAGGTCCCAAGGGTTTAGTGTGCTAGTGTGTTTTCATGTGCAAATATAATTATTCATATTAAGCACATTAGTTTTACTCCTAGTTCAGTGGGTAAGATAAAACAGGTAGATATCATGTGGAGCAAGTAGTACCTTTGCATCCAAGCTATATTGAGTATGCCTTAGGCTTATTTATGTAATGATTCATATCTTATATATACTATTGTGTTTGGGTGGGAGTAGTTATAGGAAGCACAAGGTATTTGTAGAGGATAGAAGTGCGTACTCTACCCTTTTACTCCTCCATTTTACACCTACTTTTGGTATTGTCTTTGTAATGTCCCCTTCTTAGCTAGTTTTAGTTGCAGAGAGATTAGCCTATCATTTTGACCCTCGTAGGCTAATATATATGGATAGAGGGTCCTCAGAGGCAATTACTCGGTCAATGGTGACATTACTTCTCTCTAGTTCTTTGCTCGGTTCAAGATGAGGCATTGGAAGAGGTTTTTGGGCTTAGATTGGCATACTTACTATTTATAGTAAGTCATCTCAGCAATAGAGTTCAATGTTACTATATATAGCAGGGCACCTGGACATATGGCGATTTCAGTATCGATCCGAGTTCTCAGTTGGCTTGGAGGAATAAGGTTAATTGTGCGAGTTATATTATTTAATTATTAATAAAGGTGACTTTATTAATAATTAATTATAAAAAGCATAATATGAGTTATAATTGCACGCTATGTTAAAGGGGTCCATGAGTCATTAAATGGGGGCCACTAATAATTATTTACTTGGGTGCCTATTTCAAAATAATATTTAATATTCATAAAGTGCAAACCTTATATTATTTTAAAAGATTTAAAATGGCTTTTTGGAGGGATCAACTTATGGAGGGAAATATTTATTGGAGCCAAGAATGTATCGATTCATCCTTTATGCATTTTGATAAAAAATATCTTTGTGAGTTCTTGGCATGTTGAGGAAGAGACCAAGGGTTTCTGCAGGTTGATTCCATTTCAGCATTGGAGAATGAGACTTCTTCAGTGTTTCAGCAATCTGAGGTGGTGAAAGATCCATTGAAGGTTTGCATATTGATTTGGCTTCACTCAGTAGACAAAATAGAGCTTGTTTGAGAAGATCTATCTTGAGGGTTTGATCAGATTTCATCAGAGAAGAGCAATATAACATTGTGTCTGCATTTAAAACATTGGCACACATTTCTAAGGGCCATACAGTTGCTGCAGCCAACCGTACAGCCAGCTTACCCTAGGAGTGTTGATTTCTAGCCAAATCACCTTGAGATTTGGGCATTATTTGTCATTGTTGAGGGCGTCCAGGGGTATAAAGGCATCTTGCACGGTTTTCAAGGTGGAGAAGTTGATTCTAGAGGCAAGCCGTACTATCCATGAAACCCCAGCTTGCTGCAATAAATTTCAGAATTTAATAAAGTTGTCTACTCTTGCATTCCGGGTATGAGATTAAATGTAAAAGCCTATAGTGATAATTGAATAATAAGATAGCTTCTTTTCAGCATTTATTTTTTCCTATTTGCATTTGTACACTTCTAGCATTTGTTCTTCCCTGGCTTTATTTTATAAAAAAATACAAAAAAATCATATATTGCTCAAAAATGCAAAAAAAATTGCAAAACTATCAAAAACCAACAAACCTTCATCATTCAGCATCAGTTATCAGAGGTTAGAACCAGCAGGGTTCTTAGTGTCATAAATACAATGTTATAATGCTCATATTGCATAAGTTGACCCTATAAGCTAAGAAACCATTCCCAGCTCCCAATGGTCTGAAGTTGAACTGACCCTTCCTTCTGTCTTTCAGTTATCCTAGACTAGATTGTGGGTGTGGATCTGTCCCCTTAGTCTTGTCCTCTATTTCAAATATCAAATTTCCCACTCTTGAGGTAGCTTTCAAAATTTGATGACTACTCATTGGCTTGTATGCCAAAGCACCTTGAGTTGAACATCCAGGACCTTGTATTTAAGGATATTCCTAGGTCATTGGTTGATCGTTGGAATTTCATTCAAAGGTCGTTATCAAAGAATCACAGAGCTTGCATTGACATCTTAGTCAACTTGCATGTTTACTTGGCATGTCTTCAATCATTGTACATTCGCAAAGGGACCTGACATATTATCAAGGAATTTCTAGATCTTCCTTGTAAACATAACAATTCCCCCAAGGTGTTTTTCATCATTGCCCATTTTTAGACACAGGTACAATCAAAGACAAAGAGGTAGAGAAGCAAAATATGTAGAGGATGAATCCACATGGTGGTAAAGTAGCAGACAGATCCACAGGCACAACCTTGTGTCAAAGTAGGGCAGAATGACTACACAAGCTTGTCACAGTTTGTATTGTAAAAATCTGATATCAAGATCTAGATCCGAATTGTCAAGCACAATATACATAAAAATATTTATCCTCAACTACATCAGAATGACAAATAAAGCTAAGCCATTTCTAACCCTTTCATTTATATTTATCATTCTCAGCTCACTATTAAATATAGGTTTGATTGGTGCACTTTCTCTCATCATTTTATTAGACTTAGGTACACGTAGCATGTGATTTATTTCCCCATAGAAGTTCTTGGGCTTTCATATTACTTCTTTTCCCATTATAGGAAAGGGAGCCTTCCTTGTAATAAAGCATATCCTTAATGAAAATAGCTTCTATTTAGAATATTTTCATGGCTTTATCAATTTATGCATGTAGATGTTCATACTATTTTAGGTTTCTTTTTATCTATTTATATGTGTATTGTAAGGCTCCTAGACATATGTGCCTTATCTTGGTGTTTGATTTTGAGGCAGACTATATTGAAGATGTTTTGTATTGCCATCAAGATATTCAATTGTAATTTTGGCTACATATTTATAATTTTATGTTTAGACTGATAGTAGTGTTTCAATTTAACCATTTTCATTGATATTATGTTGATTGGTGATTATATTATCTAGTTCTACATTAATACTACATTCATTATGGATTATATGATTACACATCTTTTGATATCTTGATCATGTTAAGTTGATGATTTCCTATTAAATGTCATATGATATTGTCTTGTGGGATTATACCATATCGGTTCTTTATATGTTGTGATTTAACTATCCTTGTATCGTGCAAATATGCCTAATGTTTTAACTAAGTATACAGACACAAAGTCCCCAACAGTGATTACTTAGAAAATGATCAGCATGGGTAAATGTGTGTATATTTGGTTATCCCATATCACTCAGTTCATGAGTTAGGAGATGTACCTTGTTTAACCCTATGAGCAATTTATCCAAATCAAGTATTATTTTGGATTTATGTATCATGTGTAAATCCATTAAGTGTTGAGTGCTTTGCATGATTTTAATTAACTCTTTCTTGTGTTTGCATTCAAATGATTTTTGAATATGTCTAATATTCTTTTGAAATCATGAAAATGCAATTGAGTTAAAAGAGATTTTTAATAGTTCAAATGCCTTCATGAGATAGGTTTTGATGCAATTAATTTATTTGTATGTTGAAAGAAATTAAAAAGATTGTATTTAGTCTTATTTTAAAAGGCACAAAATACATTTCAAAAGAATTAGTATAAAAGCTTTTTGGCATTAAAGGTTTTAATACAAAAAGGCATAAGTGTAAGATTTGGCTATGGATATAGCCACCCAAGATCAACTAAGCTACGAGCTAACCAATGATAACACAAAAGACCAATATGGCAAAATAATGCTATTCAAATTAAAAGGATACAATGTGCAAAAGAAAGTTACAATGAGATGAGATTACCTACAGGAGAGAAAGAGGTGAGTATATATAGGATACACTACCAAGAAATATGAATATACAACCAACATTGGATAAAGGAGATAGTACACATGTGTAGTACAAGTCTCAACCACACTAGGAACGTACATGCAACATTATTAAATATATATTACCTAAGTAGCTACCTACCTAAGGAAGCTTATCCTAGGTGCATACTAAAGCAAGAAAGTAATAAATTGAATGCAAGAAAATATGCACCAAAACACTCCTTCCATAATCATAGCTTAGGTGGGTAGGGTAGATAAATGGGTACAACAAATGAAGCCTAATGAGGCACCCATGTACAAAATGATCCCCTTGAAAAGAAGATAAGGGGAAAACTCATGGGACAAAATTACCCTCCCCTCTCCATACCCCTCCCCGCACCCAAGAGAAGATGAAAAGAGTAGGGCTAGGTGACCCCACTTACAAGAATTGAGAAGGATAAAACGCCATGGGAGGAAAAATCTCCCACAAAATAGAGAGAAGAGACATCATGTTGCTTCCTTCAATGTGTAGTCTCTTATAAAATTGGTAGATTCTTGACATTGAATGCTAAAGATGGATTACGATTACCAAATGACATTTCTCCACTTAGGAAAAGAAAACTCAAAAGGATGTAGAAGATCTTCCCATTTCAAAAAGGAATATGAGGAACAAAAATCAAAATATATGATGTCTTTGGAAGCTACTCAAATATTGCCATATTATTGTTGAAAGGTGCCACAATCAAATTAGGAGTCTCAGGCCTGACTAAAGAAAGTGACAATCTAGAACAATGTGGAAACTGATGTAAAACAAAAACCAAATAAAAAGACGATCCCTCCAAAATTTGCTCAAAACTCTCTAAGCCATTGCTATGTTGTGACAAATTTTGATAAGAAAAAATAGGGATCATGTCAGGGCTTGATACAAATATGATCTCAAGTCAAGTAAGGGGTCTACACTAATGAGAACCTAATATTTTTGTAGAAGATGTCAATGGTGATAGAGTCAAATCTAAAGACTCATGAACTACAAAATGTGCCATTATGGAACTAGGAATAGGTGGAGAAAGAATAGGAGCTAGAGAAGATGAAACAACAATTGTAATGGAACTGTCATCAAAGAGGAATCTCAAGTCCTCAATGGTGTCCTACAAATCCACAAGAAGATACGTACAAAATAAACTAAAAAGATTGTCTCAATGAGCTATATTGAGAAGAAAATAAAAATCTTGCTGCAAAGAATCACTAGAAGCCCTCAAAGAAGTGACTTCGAACTTTGTAGAAGCTATAGGAAATGATAGTGGAACCTCAATGCATGTCATTAGACTATATTGTTCATCCCATGATAAAGTGTCCACACTAGATGCCTAAATATGAACAACAATAGAATCTACCAATGCTAGAGTAGAAAAAATTTACAAATCAGCAAGAAGAGACTCACAAAACAAACCAAAAAGATTGTCCCAATGAGCTATCTCTAGAAGACAATAAAGATCTTGCTACAAAGAATCATTGGAAACTCTTGAAAAAGCAACTTTGAACTCTATAGAAGCAAAAGGCGATGATGGTGGAATATCAATGCATGTCATCAAACTACATGCTCATCACATGATACAGTGTCCACACTAGATGCCTAACTATGAACAACAATGGAATCTACCAATGCTAGAGTAGAAAATTCTAGTAAAGTAATGCTATTATCCTAAAGAAGTTGTTTGGATTTTTCAATTGGAAAGCAATCATTTCAATCATGATTTTTTCTTCTTATAGTGACTAGATTTGACACTACATGATTTGGAAGGCTTCAAAGAATAATCTTGCTAAATAGGGACAGCCCTACATGACAACATTCATCTATATTGGACATGGGAAGCCTTTGAAGATGCCATAATCTTTGTAGAGACAGCATGAGGATGTCTCCCATAGGATATCCAAATGGAAAGGAGAACAACAAGAGACATGATTAACTCCCAAAAAATTATTCAATCATGAAAACAACAAAGGTGAATATAAGATCACCGTCCCCCTCCCCAAATTACACAATCACGAATCTCCTAGCACAACATGATTTGGGCACTCCATATTTAGTGAGTATAATTGCCACTTGTAGATATCACAAAGTGACTTGATCTCAATGCTTTACAAATGTCAAAATGAGGCTATAAGATTGAAATTGCAGATTGAGAGTAAAATCAGAAAGAAACAATAGCACTATCTCGTAGAGCTCAAAAAATCATGCACTGTCAAAAAAATGCAACCTAAGGAGCCTCTATGAGCCCAAACAAAGCATCATTATGTCCCAAAATGAGAACTTTGCAACAACACCTATGAAAAACTACAAATTCTAAAAAAATTATGCATAAAAATCAGAAAATACCTACACCGCCACAAAGTATGCAAAAAAATAGCCCAAATTTAAAAAAATACATTGAAAAAGGAGCTTGTATGCCCAAGATGTTGCCTCTACAAAAATAGGTGCAGAAGGAAAAAGCTCTAATGGAGAGGATCTTTCCACCAAGCATTAATTGCAGTGTAGCTAAATTTAGAACCTTTATTAAATGTAGCAAAATTTGCTAAATTGGTAGAAAATGTCAAATTTAGAGCACAATTAGAAAAAGGGAACTATCAAAATCTCTACAAAAGTTGGAGCGAGCCAAAAATAGGGTTGTAATGTTCCATTCCAACGAGTAGTCGGAGTTGACCACTAAGCCTATCTTATTCCCGTAGGCTATAGTCAATCAATAAGGGAATAATTAAATTAACTATTTTAAGTTGTCCAAAAAAGTAAACATTTTACAAACAACTTATTTTAATTAATTTATTAAAGTGACTTAAGTAAAAAATTAAAAGGGTCGATTTATTATTTGAACTTAATGAATTATTAAAAGGAGGGAAATTGAAAAGGCCTTTGAGAAAGTTCCTTGGGTTTGATAAAAGAAGATTTTGGAGCTCATTTCTTGATGCTTGTTTATCTTTTCAATGGTGGATTTTGAGAGCTTCTTATGGAGCAAACCCTAGGATGGAAACCTAAGGGAAATCAGTTTCAATAGTGGAAGACCTACCCTAGCTGGTTACAAGCGGAGTCACGCAGATTTCGCATTTGGATTCATCAGCTGGAGATTTTTGAAATTTGCAAAGTCTTGTTCCAAGGCAAGTTTCAAAGATTAAAATATTGGGTATTTGCAGAGGTGGAAATAAGGTAATATCTATTTTATTTGCTGCAGTCATCACAACCTATTCCATTCATAATAGATGGGTACCCAGCCATACTTTATTTTGAGGAGTCATACCATAAATCTGTGAAGCCATACAATTTTAGAAGGAATCGATAAAGATTATTAAGGCTGTCCTTGCCTTTACAAATCTAAGCACAACTTTATAAAGGAACCATACACTTCAAGAAGAGCCACAGTAATCAATATGAGTGTCATACCATTCCATAATGCCTAGAAAGGGAGGCGTGCACTCCATAGAAGACAAAATTTGAAGGGAAAAGGGGTGGAAATAGGATTTGGCGACTTGTGAAGTCCAAGACAGCCATAATGAGGGTTCTAAGTCAACGTCTAAGGGATTAAAGAATCGCCATCCATACTAGCACTCGTACCATGTGAGAAGAGCCATACCAATAGTAGTAGCTACGACCACACTCAAATTTGTGTTATACTAGGATTGGAAGTTGTTATAGATCAGCAAACTTTAATTCATAAATTATGAGTATTAATTTGAAGTTTATGTAGTGTCAAGAATGGGGAAGCAAGTAACACTAATGTCCCAACAAACAACTCTAGGGTAGTAAGCAAATCTACACATAGGCCCTTAATGCCTAACTTCATAGAGGCACCTACTAGAGGGAAACCAGAGCAGTGTGGATTTGATGAAGGATTTGTTGATTATTTGAGAAAATATCAATCTTTGGGAGAGGAATTCCATGCAGCTATGTCCTTAGCTAATTTTTGTTATTCATGTTTTGAAGAGCCTCGAGAATCAACTAATTGGTCTTCTCAAATTTCTTATTAGTTTGCTCCATACAAATTTTAAGCTCTTGAGCCAACTATTCTTTCTGCAGTAGGTTTGCATTTACTTTTCTTCTACAAGTTGGCAAGAAGGAGGCTCTGATACCACTGCGATGTCCCCTTATAGAATTAAGACAACTTCACCTTAAGTTCACCAATTTCTAAATAATCAAAGACTTAAGCCCAATGAATTTCAATCATATACTTCTGAAGGTAATGTTCAAAGCTAGTAGACTTGAATTTGGAGAGATGAAATTAATAAATAAAGCTCTTCTATCAAATATTCAGTATCGATGGTTGTAGTCTACAATTATAATTGGCTGTAGAATCCGATTGCTATCTCTGATATCTTCTCTTTCATTACAAGCATGTACAGATTAGTTTGTTGATGATAATGTTATTAGCTGCTACTGATAAGAATGAAGTCTTCAAATCTTGTAAAATTAGACGGGTTGTGGTTTGGTAAATTTCTGATTAATCCCTTGCCTTGAAGATGGTTGGATCTTTCCCTTGGAGCGATCTGAGTGTTTAGAGGATCTAAAAGGGACTTTCCAACTCCTATAAAGTCGTGTTGCCTAAATGTAGTCTTCTTTTCCTTTACTTTGCAACGGGTGTCTTCTTTCTCTTGACTCGGTATTGGGTGTTTGCTTTCTCTCTTACTCTGTAACGGGTGTTTCCTTTAACTCTGATGATGTTTGTAGCTTCATTATCACACGTGCATTTATATGACATGCTTCAAAGGACGCGACTTCTGATTGGTTTGCGTCCCTATCGCCCGTGTCTCTTCACTGCAACTAATGATTATTAGTGTGTAACCACTAACAACGGCTCATGTATCTTGTCAACTTCTTCCTGGTAGAGGTTTCAATTCTTGCTTAATCTGCCACTAGCACCCAAATAGTCATGAGATTGTTATATTCTGCTAAATAAATAATACTTACTCTATTTTGAATGCAAATATTCATATACGTTACTATATACCCATTAATCTATAAATATGTTAAATGTATACTTATCTTAGATTTTTTCTTCTTTTGTGATGGGGACATCACACAAAAACCACCCATGTCACCATCACTGTAATGAGGTAAAGAATCATCAATGTTAGCTGTTTTGTTCTATCCTTTTTGCCTTCAACGAGCGCATCATCTGTAGGTATATTATCGATCTCAACCCTATCCACCTTGGACCTAGTGTCAACAACTTCATTGGATAGCTCTAGTGGTGCATTCAAGACTGCTATTATGTCCCTTTCCTCATGCACAATCTTATCATTAGTAGTCAAATGCATACCTAAGAGGTCATTTTGGTTTCTTGTCATACATTCTTCATGTGATAACTCCCGAGAAATTAGGTCAGCATCAAGAGGAAAATTATCCATCACCAAACCTTTTACATGATTAGGTGTGAACACATCTGATTCAACATCAACCAAGCCACCATTTGATCCCTTTCCAAGACAAGGTATGGATGCTAAGGCAATGTTAGGTTCCCCTAGAGAAAAAACCTAAGTTACCGGTTCGGGTTCGGGGACAGGTTCGGGTACGAGAACCCGGTACGTGGGTACGGGCAAAATTTTTTTAGGGGTTTGGGTACATATGGGTACGTGTGTATATATATATATTAATATATTATAAATATATATATATTATATATGTATTATATATACAAAAAAATAAGAGAAATATAGAGAATTGTAAAACTAAATCATTTCATAGTATGATACTTGATCATTGATCAATGCCAAATGCCAAAGATAAATATTAAATGCCAATTGATAGTTGAAAAATATTCAAATAAATTCCTGATTTACAAAATGTAGTTCATGAAACATTGAAACATGATTCAATGTTCATTGTTCAAGTGCTCATCAATCATCAAAAGGATTGTCAGAATCATCGTGACTTGGATTTTGAGTTGTTTCAACTTCAAAATCATCATCATTTGAACCCAAAGTGGATCCAACACCATGTGATATGTCATCAATATCACCCACATCATCCATAGTGGCTCTAGCAAGATCCTGAATGGTTGCATCCAAGTCAGTAGACTCGGGTGCTACATCCCAAAGCCTCGCTGCCCCCTGCCTGTATTGAGGATCCTTACGTGACAGAAGACGCAAATTGGAATGAATATACACTAAGTCTTCAGCTCTTTTTGCAGCCAACCGGTTACGCTTCACTAAGTGGATAAAGGAGTATGTACTCCAATTCCGTTCAGCGGCAGAAGAGCTTGCAACCTGGAGAGAAAACCAACAAAATTAAAAATAAAATAAAAAAATGCAAGATAAATTCAAGAATGTTTAAGTGTTAAATTTTACAATACAAGTGGCAAAAAAAAAAAAAACTTACTTGTGAGAGGATCTTGATTGCAAGAGGTTGGAGGTACATATAATCTTGACCATGGAGGTACCACCATGTAAGAGCATCCATTTTGTATTGGTCTCTAGCAACAGAAGAGGTATGATTTTTTTATTTTCCTGAGATAAACATTCCAAATTCTCTCATGACACTTGTATGCACTTCTGGATCACTGAACATTCTACTAAATGTTGTCTTATACCCATTAGCAACTTCAGAATCTCTATATGGCGGTATTCTCCCCGGGATAGAAAGTACTTCAATGGTATAGTACCTCGGAGATAGGGCATATGCAAGGAGGTGCAATGGAGTTGTCATCTTGTTCCAACGATGAAGAACAATTGCTTCCACCCTTTTGTACAAGGTGTCTTCAGGATCATTCTCTTTTTTTTGTATTTCTATTTTTATTTTTTCCAACATTGTGTCCATGCTATCATAGACATCCCCCAAGCATGGTTCATCTGTATCAGCAAACCGAAGCATAGACATGATAGGTTCGGTGAACTCCAATACATAATTCACACGATCCCACCAATCGTCATGCAAGATCAATGCCTTGACCTTTTGGGCCCTCTCTGAATTTGATTGCTTCCATATACCCCATTGGTTGCTAATAACCATTTGACTCAATGCATCTTTCACCTTCACAAGTCGTCTCAGAACAATTGTGTGAGATGCAAACCGGGTCTCGGCAACCTAAGAACATGTTAATAGTAAGTTAATAACACATTTAAAATATGTAAATAATGCAAAAAATTATTTTATTCAATTATGTAAATCATGACATAAATGATAAATGAAACTAAATAAATTAAATTTTACCTTCAACAATTCCAATCTTGAAAAAGTTCTGAAAATTGCTTGAGACATATGGTGGTTTGTCACAAACATCTGGATCTCCTCAGACTCCTGGTATATTTCTTTCACCCACTCTATTTGGTTGCCAATTGCTTGCATCACCAAATTGAGGGAGTGTACGGTGCACGGTGTCCAAAAGATGTGCTCATATCTAGCCTCTACCAAAGCACCTGCAGCCCTGCAAACTTTTGCATTGTCCGTAATTACTTGGACAACATTTTCACTACCCACCATCTCTATGGAGTCAATGAGAATCCTAGAAATGAACTCTGCATCTTTCACTTCCCCTTCACAATCAACCGCCCTCAAAAACATTGCCCCCTTGGGGGACACTGCAATAACATTAATCAATAGACGGTTTTTGCAATCTTTCCATCGATCGGAAACAATAGATACACCTGTTTCAACCCAAGAATCTCTAATTGGTTTTAGTTGGGCCTCTACAGATTTCTTCTCTTTTTGCAATAAGGTGGTACGCACCTTTTCATACCCAGGACTTGTGAAACCAAGAGGTGCACTATTTATTGCTGACACCATGTCCCGCCAATATGGTGATCTCACCAAGTTGAATGGCAGACCATTGGCATAGAGGCAACGTGCAATTTTTTCTTCAGCAATATCTCTTGCCTCCATTTTAAATGCCTTCTCTAATGGACCTCTCTTGCGGGTGGTGGTTTCTGGTTCTTCATCTTCTTTCGTAGAGGGTATAGACAAGAAGGGATGTCTAGAGGGCCTAACAATCTGAGTGGGTAATGTTGTTTTTTTCTTTCCGGAACTATAACTACTTTGTTTTCCTCTTGCAACCAATTTGTCAGCACCTTCTTGTCCTTTTATAAATGCTGCTATTTGTACAGGAGACAACCCCTTCTTATCTGGGCCCTCACACATATTAATCCCTTTACCACCAGGGCCCATAAAATGAAGTTTCACTCGGTAATAGGAGCTATTATATTGTGTATTGCAAAAATTACACTTCCAAACAAACCCCCCACCTCCAGGAATTTGTGAAATTCTTGTGGTATGACTCCATAAAGGAGATCCTTTATCAATTTTGAACTTTTGGCTTCCCTCCCCACCCACTGAACTCTGACTACTGGCCATTGTTGCAATCTATTAAAAAAAGTGAAAAAGAAAATATATACTTGAAAAACTTCTTCACAAACTTGAAAAAATCCATCAAAAACTAAGAAACTTAAAAAAATTCATCAAAAGATTAAAGAATAGGGTTTAAATGACTACCTCAAACACTTAAATCTCCTTTGTAGAAGCTATTTGCCACTCCACAATCGATCTCCTTCAAATACAATCACCTCCCTTCAAGCTACTAAGATGGAGAGAAAATATGGAGAGAGCAAAATGAGAGGTAAAAATGAAATGCTTTAGTGTTGAAAGGCCCCATATTGGGTCGTTTTAGGGTTAAGAGGCAAAAATAATAATTAAAAAATTGTTTTTTATCTGACTTTGGGCCCACTTTTTAACTCCTGGGTCGTGGGTTCTCCCGGGTACGCCCGGGTTCGCACACCATTGGGGCAGATACTTGTTGGGTACACACAGGGTGCGTGCCCAGCCCTATGGGTTCGCCCGGGTACGCGCTTGCACATACCTGGGAAAACCCACAGGACTGGGCACACACCCTGTGCGTACCCAGCGCGTACCCACAGGCGAACCCGTACCGGGTTCGCATTCGAACCGGGTTCGAGGCCTGTGGGTACGAACCCTGCAACTTAGGAAAAAACCAATGAACTCATAGCTCCTTGAACCTGGTCCATCATGGATGGTTTGTCAAATTCCATGGTGGTATCTCCTTCAAACTTCATGTGTTCTTCATTCATAGTTTTGATAGGCAATTCTTCTTCAATCACCAAATCATCTTGAAGTGTCATGTGCTCCTTGCTTGTGCAATCATTTCCTCTAAGAATTAGAGTTCCACCATCAAAGCTTGTTGATTGATTTTTGTCTTCATCATGCCTACTTGTGGGCTGCATACCACAAGTAAGAACTCCTTTTTCCAGCTCTTCTTCAATGGCAAGTTCTGATTTTTCTTTCAATGTTCTTCTGATGTACTTAACCACACCAAATTTTTCAGGTTTCAAAAGAACAACACAACCCAAGAAAGAGTCAAAAGAGACTGCATTTCTAAACTCATCTAACATGTTTTGATACTCTTCAAATAGTTGGAAAGCCTCTTGTTCATACTGCCTCTTGATCTTTTCTTCAACTCTGCTAAAATCCATTGCAATAAATCTGAATTACTAATCTTCCAACAGGTTGGCAGGAACTTTAGCTTTGATAACACTGAAATATCCCCTTTAGTTTTTTCCCAATTTTTTTCCACAATAACTTCACCCGTTAACATTAGCCCAATGTAATAATCAGCAAACTGAAAGCAACCCTTCACTTTCTGATCACCCAAATCCTGAAATGGGCAAGGTGAGAGCATACGGTGTAAGGGGATACGATTACAACATTGAAAATGTTGGAAGGCCAAGAACTATTGGCGGCAAGCCAGACAATAAAGAAAATGTAAATACTAGGTGGCAAGCCAACCTCTTCCACTTTTCAATAGGCTATTGGAAAGTAAATGAAAGCAAAGAACTTGGCAGCATAGCCAGCCACTTCCACTTTTCAGTAGGCAACAAAAAGTAAACAAAAACTCAACCACTTCTTCAGCGGGAGTGAAATACAAAGTATTGATATAGAAATGCTGATTAGTACTACTAGATCAGCGTTACAATATGGTGTTAGATTCAATACAATATGAGAGAACCAAACCAAAATGAGACCCAAATGTTTAGGAAACTATTCAATGACCATTACAATGATTAGGCATCATGATAATATGATAAAAAACTGAAGTTACCAGATCTGATATGAAGGAGCAGCAATCTAATATAAAATTGCAGTGTGGACGAACTCCAACCAACAACCTTCAAATGCTCATGACTCCTCAACCACAACTCCGAATGACCTCAAATCAGTGCCACATGAAACAGAAAAAGCTAGGCATCCAAGTTCGAGAAGCAAGACACCACCATAAGGTCTACAAATTAAAGGCATGTTTCCCAATGCACCAAAACCAAGGAAATAGGGCGCACTAAGGAGGGCAACCAACAGCAAAAATCAGGTTCTTCTCCTAAAAATCTGAGTTTTTAGGCAAGGGGGTGCCCAAAAGCAAGGAACAAAACAATCCAACACCCACAAAATTCCACCAAGTCTCTGGAATGGTACGAGCATAAACATGGGTCAGCACACTCCAAAAACTCCAAAACAGCAAGGGAACACACAAAAAGTCTCTAGAAAACATCAAAGCCACACCAAACAAAAAACACCAATGAAGCTCAATCTGCAACCTCTAAGTGAAGAAGTGGTCACTAATCAGCTAGGAATTGTCTTCCAAACTCGAAACTGAAGAAGAGCTAGGAGGCAACTCAACCTCGAAGCAAGATTCTGAATAAATTTCGGCAACACTTCATTATGATAGAAAAAAGAGATATGCAAATGAGAGGGAGAGAGCCTTATTTATAAGCTCAAAACATAGAAGTTTGAGTTTGTTTTTCCCTCCAAACAAAATGCCACATTTGGAGCAATATTATAATTGAAAAAAATCACTTTATCCCTCAAACTTGGGCGTCCAACTTGAAAAGGCATAAATCAAACCTTAGAAATGCATTTATCTCCAATTTAGGCATCCAAACACATGAAGTCCACTTTTTAAAAACAACTTAAGTTATGTTGCCTAGACGTAGGGTCCAAAAGCAACCTTAAAAAATAACATAACATAAATTATTAACCTTTCCTATTCTAAACTCCAAGAATGCTAGAGAATCCAACTCTAAAAAATGCCAAGACACCAAACACTGTACTAACACATTGCCAGAATTAGTGACCCAATGTTGAACTGCTGCCAGAACCCACTACCAAAAATAGCACTTACTAAAAATAGCATACTACTAAAAATAGTGACTCCAAACACCGTTTGAGCACATTTTAGGTAGTCATCATATGTGAGACACCTAATCCAATCGCACACAACTTAACAATACACTGGCCAATGACAACCACAGTCAAGATGAATTTCTAGAACAATTTAATTCCAAACGCAGATCTTTGTTATTGTAGATGTAACACTGGGATCAATCTTTCAAATGTCACAACAAGCTACCTTCTCAAACTAGAAGTCACTGAAATTAATTGTGCACTCGTGAGAAATCTACGAACAACAAAGATGCTATGAAGCTAAAATGCTAGGGATAACTTTGGCAACCAAACGCAAAGCATCAGATGTAAATCAAAGTTTCACCAATCTAAACCCGTTTGATCTAATCAATAGCATTTGAATCAGTTCATTGGCATCATATTCAAAATAAGTGATAACATCAGATTATTCTTAATTGTTGTAATCTCGATCTATATGTAGGTCGTATTCCTTCTTCTTCACTTGCTATGATGTCTTCCCTTCCCTTACTGCGGGTGCCTTAATATGGTGTGACACCAAAAGACGCATCCCTTGATTGGCTCCTTCTTCCTTCCCACGTGCCCCTCCTACACGATTAGCGGTTGTTTTATGAGCAAAATAATACTTTCGTTATCCTCCTTTGTTTGGACAGCGTGCTTTATCATTTGTTGATCTCCTTAGTCTCCAGTCATGTAGAGACTTTGTTGTTAATTGATCCTTGCTTAAATTGTCACTATAGCATCCCAATTAGTCAGGAGAATGTTCTATACTGTGTAAATAACGACTACTCTATCTGTTTGCTGATATAAACATGTTATTGTGTATCTATTAAAATATAAATATATTAAATATATACTTATCTCTGTGATGGGGACATCACACCGTAACTTACTAAAAATAGTAAGTTCTGAAATAGTCACTAATGAAAATGCATGTGACACCCCTCTGAAGCTCTTTGAAAACCCAAAAAGAACCAAAAAGCATACTGGAAAACTCCTACAACTATCCCTTGAAATCTCAAAAAGATACATCCTTAAAAAAAGAAACCCTAATTCTACCTTCAACTAGCCTATGGGACTCCGGAAATATGCTAACAACCTCTAAAAAGCATAGGGCTAAAAAGGGGACATTACATAGTTAAAGCTCTCTTTGCCATCAGTCTAAGCCTTCCAATCAAAGTCTTTGATTATATCAATCAATACTTTAAAACTCAATGATTCCTCATCAAACTCGCAAGTTTTTACATCAAATGAGTAACTTGCCCACAACTCATGAGATGAATCTGCTGCACTATTTTGCAAGTTACTTGGCAAATCTCTGTTGTAATGTGCCTAACCAAATCTGATATGAAAACACTAATTTGCAGCCTTGGTAATTTTGTCAAACACTTGTCTTGTAACCTTCTTGCTTGCTGATTTTTGTTTTAGTTTTCTTTGGATTTGTTTTTGATGTTTGCAAATGATGTAAAATGCTAGCAAATGATCTTTAAGACAACTATGCAAGTAACTAAGATGAATTGCAGCTCTTTGTGGTATGTTCAAATGCAAATACATGAAGTTCTAAGTGCAAATAAACACCTACAGCCAAGAGACATTTTCACAAACACTTGGCATGAAAACTAGTTCCAACACAATGCAACTACATATGATGGACAATTTGTCAAATAGTTGACAAGCAAACACTTTATGACTCCAATTGATATTATAATATTATGAGAGTGCTTACAAGCTGCAAATGAAGTGCAATCACACTTGAGTTTATAATTGCCTTTCAAATGAATATGTCTGAAACTAAATACCAATCAGCTGTAGCATTACATATGCAATATGGAGACTATTATATGACTGAAATTACATGAAGAAGATGCTGATTGAATCAGCAAATGAATACAATGTGAATATGAGCCTCTAAATGAAATGCAACAATAAAAATAAGGAACCTAGAAATGACTTGCAGCCAACACAAAATGGTTTGATCTTCCTTGAACAAGCTTCCAAATATCTTCTAAGTGGTGCACCTTGCTTCCATGTTGAAAACCAACCCGTGAAGATTTTTATCAGATTTTTTTATGGCTTCTAATGGTGAAATCGCCCCTTCCAAAGAGGACCGCCCTTGCTCTTGCCTGGCAACTTTTCGTATAAATAAATGCAACAATATTGGCCTCCAAAATTGTTATAGAGATGATTGTCAGCTCCAAAGAAAACAATCCCTCAAATGCCCACAAAACTGTATCTCCTTATTGAAGAGCAACGAATGAAAATGCAATTTCTATCATGGCTAATCTGCAAACTAAAACAAAATTGCAAACTTCAAATGATCTCCCAAACTTCACCAAAATTGATTTCTCCTTTTGATGTAAATGAAAGGACTGAAATATCCTTTCCCCAAACTAGCTAGGCTTGATATTGCACAAGCGAAACTAGGAATCAGCTAGGCTTGTTATCACACAAGCGAGGTTGCTAAGCAATCAGCTTTAACAAATGTAGAAAATGAAGTAGTCAACTCAACCATGCCAAATGCTTAGCCCAAACTCCATTTTATACTTTTTCAATCACATCTCAAGAAACTTCTAGAAAAAATTATTATTTTATTCAAGTGACTTTATAATATTATTTATTTCAAGTCACTTTATTAAATTAATTAAATATAAGGTCACCTTTTAATTTTTAATTGTTTGATAACCTTGTAAATAACTAATTTAATAATCCACTTAATTTAATTAAAATAATCAATTAAACATCCTTATGAAAAATCATTAATTTTGACAACTTAATTAATTAATTTAATTAAATTAAACTTACTCCAAAATTCGGGACATGACATATGTTCAGACTTGCTGAAACTTAGCAAGGCCAACAAAACTAGATTGTGTTGAACACCAAGAATATTGAAAGGGAGAAGGCGGGGGGGAGTGAATCAATATTCACTGAAATTCATTAACTTCATCAACTTAAACATGGATTCAAAGCATCTCATCAAACTTGCAGAAATGAAAAGAACAATTAAAGCATGCATCACATCAATAAACACAAGGACACCAAATTTACGTGGAAAACCTTAATCAGGGAAATACCATGGTGAGGATTAGCTCACAATATATTATAACCGGTTACAATGGATTACAGATTGGAGGACTCACTATCTAAAAAGAAAAGCTCACTACCCGAAGGACTCATTGTCCAGAATAGAAAAGAGAATAGAAGAATGGCTCACTACCAAATTTTGAACTGTTAACAATGCATCTGCAACATGTTGAAGATATAGTTCCAATTAAACTCAGAAAACTAACTTTACACACTTCATACTTCAACACTATCACCTTTCACACTTTACTCTACATCACATCTTCATTCGCATCTCATTTCTTATCACACATTGAATTGGCCTTCTATATATATATGCATATATTCCACGAACACTCAAAGTCTCAAATCATCCATTAGGTCGACCTAATTAGATGAAATGTGTAACACCATAACCTGTTAGCTCAAAACTCCAACCCACATACCTTGCAGAAGAAACCAAAATGCGTTCTTCACCAAAATGGGTCAGCATGACCTGTAATTACTCCCATGATTCCACTCCTTTCATAATTCAAATCTGCATGACCCCAAAACCCTTAGGCTGGCACTATACAACAAAACTGGTGAAGCAACAACAGAATTGTTAATGATATAGCAGCTTCGGGTTCATCCTTCCAACCATGAGTGAAGACATAAATCAATATAGCCTATTGGCTATTTATTTATATGGATAGCTAGTGGGCTGCTAGTGGATAGTTAGTGGGAATCTGCTAGTGGATAGCTAGTGGGTTGCTAGTGGAATGTTAGTGGGCTGCTAGTGGATAGTTAGTGGGTTTAGTAGTGGGTCACTACAATAGATAATGGGTTTGCTAGTGGGTGAGGTAGATAGACATTTTTTAATGTCTACAATATTTCTACCTTCTCTATAAAATGTAATCATCTCCTTTGATAATACAAGCAATCAGCCAATTCTTTTCTGAACACAGATTGCAAAGTCATCAAGAGCAGATTTGAGTTTCAAGGAAGAGCAGATTGTTCTTTGTCGTTACAGCCATTGCTGATGCTGATCTTTGGCCTTGTGTGTGGCCTTTTTGTAATGTAACTTGTTGCCATTGCTCATATATATAAGAGATATTTGTTGCTGGGTTTTTCTCCCTCAAGAGGAGGGTTTTCCCAGGGTATCTGTTGTGTCATTGTGTCTGATTTTGAATTAATTTTTTGTGCATGTCAATCTGATCATTAAAATTTAACATGGTATTAGAGTGGGTTTTTTTTTTTAAAAGACCTGATCAGATTTGGGTTGACTAAGCCTATTGCTGACTGTGCAAATCAAGACATCAAGTCTATTGTATCTTGGCCACTAGCTGTTGTGTTTGATGTGAGTTAAGTAGGTTATAGTCTCTTCAGGAAGGATAGACGTTTGAGCCTGTGCAGTTGCATATTCACTATGAGTTGGTATGGTTGCTGATTATAGAGCATCATCATAAATATATCTCGCATAGGACTTCTCCCCAGGAGATATGTGAGAAGGAACTGTTGTTTTAAGCAAAGTCAGCATTCAGGAGCAAAATTAATGCTCATATGAGCAGACCCAAAAGGAAAGATAAGTATTTTCTGTTTGAATAATATTCATGAATTTTTATGTAGTTATTCATTCATGCTATAACAT